>JAUMHE010000060.1:14021360-14073409 GCA_032359235.1 Enteromius mattozi
AGTTATTTTAAATTGAAATAATATTTCACAATATTACAGTTTTTTCTGGATTTTTAATCTAATAAATTCAGCCTTGATGAGCAGAAGAAACATCTTTAAAAACCATTAAATATCTTATTGACCCCAAATTTTTGAACGGTAGTGTATATTATTTAATATGTTAACAATAAAACACTCAGAGGTAGTATTTACAGTGACCCTAATAAGCACTTAACCCCCAAAACAGCATTGTATTAGATAATAATAAATGATCAAATGCAATAATACAAATTTTTATTAATAATAAATGATAAATGATTAGTGAGTGACTAGTAAATCAACCAAGTTAGTCAGCAAGTATTTATCTTTGGCTGGTAGCAGTGCCAGTAACAGAAATATCAGCTCCCCCTTGTGGCAGGAAACAGCTTTGTTTATTGTTTACTTTATTCAGAGTAATATGGTGACTGCCTTTATTGCTAACCTGATTTTACAAAGTCTGACCCAACATGTGTATAATAAATATCAGCATTAAATTATGACCCTTATTTGTATTATTGTCTCTCATTCATCTGAACTGTCTCGCCCTGTTTGTAGGTTGTGTGTCGCTCTTGCTCGAGAAACAGGTATCCTCTAAAATACCTGAAGGACAGGATGGCTAAAGTCTGTGACCACTGCTATGCTGAGCTCAGAAAGAGAGGTAATAACAAAAAGCCTCCGAAATGAATCAGACTTTAAATAAAGTGTTGTGCAATTTAGAAATAGTACAAAAAATTGTTAATGTAAATGGTTCACTTTGATTGAACCATTTCACACTCACTATCACAGTTAAAATATTTTTTTGGAAAAATATTAAGAAGATAATATATTTTTTGTTATTTTTCATTACTCATCTGCAATTGATTGTTTAAACAAAATAGGATATTTCCATTCTAAACGTTGAAATGATCACAATAGCTGTATAGTTAATGCCAGTGTATGATGTGTATGTAGGTGGTAATATTCCAGTATCATGTGGGAGCGCCAGTCCCCACACAAACAGGGCCAGCAGGCCTCTCTCTGCTGTGTTCCAGAGCCTACAGCCGCCCAGCCTGTGGAGGAACAGAAAGAGCACCTCACCTCTCACACAGGTACACAAACGCACACATTCACATCTGAATTAATGACCTATTTTTATACTCAGAGTTCAAAAAGTCTCTGTGTGTGCAGGTTTCTGTGGATGCCGAGGGGTCCACTATGAGTGGCAGTCTGCAAAGACGCAAAAAGAGCAAAAGGAAGTGGAAGAGGCTGTGGTTTCTGCTCAAAGACAAGGTGCTCTACACCTTTAAAGCACGAGAGGTGAGGGGACCCAGAGTCTCCCACACCAACACAGACACTACAAACAAACACTCATGCATACATACGCACATTATAACCTACACAAACTACATTTAATGTATTGGATCAATGCCAAAATTTTGATTTTGATACAATATCAGCCTCTGGTTCCTCACATTATTTTTTATGCTACTAAAATGTTTGAAATCTCTGTCTCAAGGCTGCATTTGTTAATCAAACATACAGTAAATAGCATAATTTCTTCCATCTTCAGTGTCACATGATCCTTCAGAACTCAATATGCTGATTTGTGTTCTGACTAATGGTAGTGTTGATCCCCCAAACTACTGAATTATGGATAAAAAAAACATACCCCCTTTTTCACAGACAAGGCTTAAGCCTAGTCCTAGACTAAATGTAAATCTGAGCTGTTTCAACTGAAATAAACTTGCACTGACTGATCTTAAAACATGTCAGTGCCTTTGTTTTGTTGAAGTGAAGATGCACACCAGTAATGATTTTTTCTAAAGCGTGTTTAATAAATTAAATGGCATAATATAGGCTAAGACCTATCTATAAAACGGGCCATAATTATACTGTCACATTTAATTAATCTAATTTTACATCACATTATCTAAACTGCTAAACTGTGCTGTTTTTTTTTTTTTTTGGTCAGGTGCTAAAAAATCCAAAATGATAATACCAAATAAAAATAACCAAAAAAAAACTTTTTTTATCATCAGAATGAAGCACAAACCCTGCACACATTTAACCCCTCTCTCTGTTTCCTATGTCTGCAGGATAAAGTGGCATCTGAAAGTCTTCCTCTGCAGGGCTTTACTGTGAAGCTGTCGGATCGATCCGAAGGGGAGGACAAAGACAACGTTTTCCAGCTGTACCATAAAAAAACACTGTATTATACCTTCAGAGCAGACGACCAGCATACTGCACGCAGGTATGACACACAAGAGCCGTCCTGCACGCCTCTGCATGGTTCAGTCCCATTTGAAATCCTCAGAATTATGATAAAGAAACGAACTGTTATTTTGCAGGTGGGTAAATGCAATGGAAGAGGCCACAGTGTTATAGTATCCAGCTATCTGCCCAGATGACACCAGGACTCTGGGCCGGATTCCACAGACAGCTGAACCTATTATGGGCTTAAACCTATGACATCACAGTCACCTGTGCCTGAGAAACCAGCGGAATCACACCATTTTTATCTCTATCTTGTTTTTGGCTGCTGAATTTAAAGACAGATTCACACAAGGCATATCACGCTCTGTGCTTGTGTCGTCCCAGGACGAGTCCCATGCCTCACCTACTTCACAGACTCATTAAAAAAGTGCCATATGTAACCAGTGCAGTTCAGTGAAGCTCAGGTGTTGTGCATGATTGCTCTAAATCTACTCGTCTGTGTCGAATAAAGGAGAATGTTTTTGTTTTTTTTTAGAAATTGTAACTGCCTTTCTATATGCAGTGCTGTCATTTTATACGTTAATGTAAAATTAAAAATAAATTAAAGCATTTGTTATAGTTTGGAAGAATATAATAAGCCAAAACAGGCTTGTTATAGTCAATATATTGTTCATTTCATAACAGCTAAGTGTTTAGCATGGCATATCCTACCACATCAGATATAAAAAGTCACTTTTTATATACAAATGACATCATGTGATATATATATATTTACATTTGGATTTGATACAGAATTGTATAGCCTAAATGAAGCAAGCTGTACATTTTACAATTCAGTGTAATATATTTAATTTGCAGCTGGATTAAGATATTGCTATCATCTGCTGTGATTAATTTTTCTCTACACATTTGGTAGTTATTTTACCGTGGTCCCCAAGCTGATTTTGTTCCCGTATAAACATCACCATGCCAACCATTGTTTTCACTGGAATACCACTAGAGTTATTGTTACTACAGTGAAGCTGTGCTAATGTCACCACCACTGACATTAAAACATTAACATTTCAATTTAGAATATGATCCTATATGCATTTGGTATATTAATGACTATGGTATATGGTCAGAAACAATGGTTACTATGGTCATTTTATGTAAGGATGGTTGTATGCGCCACGGTGCATACATTTGAAGGCCACATTTGGTAAAACCTTGATGTAAATCAGTATGCAAATGTTGTGAACATCTGTGTCGGTTGAAACTTTCATTAAAAATAGTGAAGTGTCATAAACATTTTATTTAGGACATCATCTAAAGCCATGTTGTTCCCAAAAAATATTTTTTTTAACATCAAAAATGGCATAAAAAAATCTAACTGCATTTGAGTGATTTTTGTTGTATATATTATGTACGATCTAGAAAGAACTGTTCGCCTGAACCGGGCCATTTTCTGTTCAGTATTTTCAAAACGCCTAATAGGACTCATTTTTCTTTTTATATCATGTTTGTTTTTTATTTGTCTTTTAATGTTACATTTTTAAAACTGCATTCTGTAAAACTAAAAGTGTCAGTATTCGTTTCCCAGCACAGATTTCCACAAAGATCATTCCTCTTCTTAATGCTTTATTAATTAAAAAAAAGCCCCTGCATAATGAAGAATAGAAAGTCATGTAAACCTGCATTTTAAAGATAAGAAAAATGCATTTTGGTTTCTTTTGACCGTTGAAGTTCCCATATAAAAGCAGCAGTTTCATAAGAAATGACAGATTGTAGGATTATTATACGTGTTTAAATATTTAGTATTATGATAAACAGGATGTTTCTGTTTTATAAAGACAAATATTATACAATACATAAATGAAAAAACTTTCTAACGGTTAACAAACAGCCTCTAGGGGGCGACACACACCTTCTTGTCAGTCATTAGCCTGTTATGCGGTAGTGAAATATTTGCTACTGATAAATATATACTGATAATTGATCAGATTTCGATGCTGTTGTACTTTCTGCCCATTAGCCTACACATTTGTTTAATAATTAAGCGTATTTCGTTACACTATTTTATTTTCTTTATTGTAAACGGGCCTTTAAACCTAGCAACAAACAGCTAACTGTGATGACACACTGATTATTCGAGTCAAATGTGTATCCCTCTCACCATTATCTCAATAATCTACACGAGTGTGAGCTCTATTATCAAACTGCAGCCCAGTAATGCGATATAACTAGGTTAAGATAATTAGCTTTATCAAAGTGGTCTGTGGCACTTCGGCCAACAGCCAAAGAGAGGTTGATTAAGCAGCAGAATGCCTAAATAATTGATATGATAGAAGAAAGAAGCTGCACAAAAGATTTCGCCCTATTTCTTTTCATCCTTTGAAATATTAATGATGCTGAGGTCCACTGTGCTATTGTAGGTCCCCTGAAAACTGTTATTTTGACACTGATCTGGGATCAGTTTTCCAAACTTAGATACAAAGCCTATTCACTTCAGGGAAAAGGGCACAATGCTGATGTCAGGTCAGCATACATTTCACTAATAGCTTCTAGACTGCTGTCAAGACTAAAGTGGACTTCATCAAACTGAGCTTTACTAGGTCATCAAGACAGGACACAAAGGATATAAAAGAAAGTAGAAAGCAAAGGCAGGAGCGAAGACTGAAAAAGAGGATCCAGGGAATTTAACAATAGTGTGGCAGTGAAAAGGTGGCAATATGGCAAGAATAAGAAAAAGGATGTTAAAGAAGGAAATTGAGATAGAAATGGGACTGTTCTAGTTGCCACACTCCCTTGAGTTCCCCTGACCCACTAATGAAAGAGTAATTGATAAATTCGAAGCATTTAATTGCTTAAAATGTCATTTCAGTAGATTGGGGACTGTAGTTTTGTTAGCGTGTCAGTTTTGATGAAGTAGGTAGTACAGGTGGGTGAAGAATGAGCTCATAACCAAGTTCAGACCTACAGACAGAGAACAAGGTGCCTTTATGACTTCACTTCCTCTCTTCAAGTGTCTGTACTATGACCATTAAACTAGAACATTCAATGTCTGCATATGCTTCATTTAAAGGAGCAGTTCAATGAAACTTTGCTGACAGTTTACTCATCCTCAGGCCACCCAAGATGTAGATGAGTTTGTTTTTTCAGTAGAACAGATTTGAAGAAATTTAGATCACTTGCTCACCAATGGATGCAGTGAATGGGTGCCGTCAGAGCACACACAGGTGTTCCTCTGTTCCTAAAGACCTAAAGCACAATGGGCAAAAAAAAACATAAGATCCATTAAGGCTTGGGAAACATGAGCTTGTGCTCAGCAGTACCTGGCTTTTGTGGTTTCATGAATGAGCTTCACTTCCATTACGGGCAAAAACTTACAGAACTTCAGAGTTTGGAGTCCTTTTTCAATTTGACTGTTGGAAATGCATGCATTTGAATGGTAAATGAGCATCTTTTCTTTAAAAACAAACAGAGGTAGCCTTCTGTAAGCGCTGCTCTCCCCAACCAGGTTAATGTATTCCAGGATATTAGCACCTTTGCTCTTTATTTCCTGATTTTCCATCACCATCACCCATGATGAATATGAGCTATTTATCTCCAGTGGGAGGGCAGAGTTCCAGAGCGCTATCGCTGTATCCATGAGGTCATCACCATTATCAAGCTTTCTTTTGAAGAACACAGCCTGGACATTAACATTCCTGTCTTCTCTTTAAGCAGAGAACAACTATAACAACATACGAAATACACAAACCAGTGTATTATACTATGTACCACTTATTAAAATACAGTGGTGGTCGGAATGCCTCTGAATCACTGGTATGGATTCCCACAGATTCATTTTCAGTTTCTGTTTTTTCTGCTGTTTGTGTTACAACGTACAAACTGTGTCTTCAATGCCAGAAAGATATAAGAAGCAACAGAAACAGAGTGAGGAATAGATAACAGTCGATAAGCAGACTGATTCTTCTTTTTTGGGGGGTTTCCTCTTTCCTCCCTACTGGGTTCCTGTTGTTACTCACAGACTGCTTGCTCTGTGGAGAAACTGGCACTGACTCCACCCTCAGCCAATCATTCCTCTGCCCAGAGATCAGCCTCACTGACACAGTAAGAGTGAGTCCACCAAGAGCATATTAGTATAGGCAGGAAACTAAGGGAAGTCATAGCCATTAGCGTCTTTCCTGTTAATGTCTGTAACGATGGATACAGTAAAGAATCGTTTTAATCTGTGGGTCAAGGCAGATGCTAAAGGTGAATATTTCACCCAAAAAAAAGGCATAGATGAGTTTGTTTCTTGATCTGAACAGATTTGGAGAAAATTATTACTTGCTTGTCAACGGATCCTCTGTAATGAATGGGTGCCGTCAGAACAAAGGTTCAAAAAGCTGATGGTTCAGATATCCTGATAGATCACATATAATTCACACGACTCCAGTACATCAAATAATGTCTTGTGAAGTGAAAAGCTGCGTGTTTGTAAGAAACAAAAGAAACAGTGGATAGACTGGGGATAAATAGAGGATCCATGGGTGAGCAATTTCTCCAAATCTGTTCCAATGAAGAAACAAACACATCAACATCTTAGAATTCAAATGTTTGGGTGATTTATTACTTTTAAGAGCATTTATGTTTGTTTTTGTGCAATAAGCAATTTGGGTATTTTGTTGGGTTGCTACTTTATATTCAAATCAAATCATTCTGAAAGTAAAATAAGATGTTAGACTGGGTTACGATGCAATCAAATGAATATTAAGATTTCAGATCAGTGAGAAAAAACACCACTTTGCTAAACATACAGTGGATTTCTCAAATATTAAGTTGTTCTCAAACATATTTAAAACTCATTACAGACTGGCTTTATAGATAGAGGGAAAGAAGAGGGAAGTAATAGTAAAAGAGAAGTGAGGTAAGGCTGATAAATTGTATTAAAAAGGGGTGAGATAAGACAGAAAGGAAGAGGAGAGTAAAATAAGGAGGAATGAGAAACAGTAAAGGAGAAGAAAGGAAAATCTGGTAAGAAGCAGTTCTATAAAACAGAAGAGAAGTGAAACCACACATAACCCAACGCAATGAGTCCTCACTATTCCTCAGAACTTTATATAATAATGGTATCAGTTGGGATACAGTTTACACACTTTAATGTGTTACATTTAATCGCTAGATTGGGTTAAACAGACAGTCACTGGAAATGATACTAAATATAGAAACACTGAAACTCACAGCTTTATAAACCACTGACAGACCTAGATTGAAGGGGTGGGGCAGTCTGTGAGTCAGCATCATGTGACTGCTGCTTCTGTGTGTGTGTGTGTGTAATGTGTCTGAATGCGTTAAATGTTTTGTCCATGCCTATTCCTTCTGTAGGTGTGGGGCGGGACTAAATGGATTTCCCAAAGATAAGGTTTCCTTCAGGAACCTCCTGCCTTCAGGAAATGAAAGCACCAGGTCAACTACCAACAGTGGTGATTCATAAACCAGTCCAGGGGCAGTTAAATGAGAAACATACATGCCTATCTGTTTATTATGACCTTGATTGTGCACATCTGTTAAATCTTTAACCATATGACATCATGAGTTTCTGTATCTCTCAAAAACATTACAAACTCAAAGCCTAGGTAGGATAGATAGATAGATAGATAGATAGATAGACTGATTGATTAATTGATTGATTGAATTGAATAGTTCAACCAAAAATTAAAATTCTGTTATCATTTAGGCTACTTTTTTTATTCTGTTGAATGCAAAATAAGATATTTTGAAGAATTTATAGCTGCTGTCAACAGTTTGGCTACCAACATCCTTCAAAATATCTTCTATTGTGCTCAACAGAAGAAAGACACTCAGGTTTGGAACAACTTGAGGGTTAGTACATGATGATAATTATTTGTGGGGTCAACTGTCTCTTTACAGAGAAACAGATTAGCCTAATGTATGGACACACACACACACACACAGATAGATAGATAGATAGATAGAGTGAAACCCCACTCCCTCCCTCTCTCTCTCTCTCTCTCGCTCTCTACCTGGCCGACGTCACTCCTCCAGTATTGTCAAACCCCAGACACACAGACACAGTGAGCGGGTAAATACTTCCTCAAACACGGCGCGTCGCTCATTCTGCTCTCAACTTACACAGCGGCTGTGAGAATAAGAGACGAATTACTGAACCCTCTCGGACTTTTAAGTCGGTAAGTTCTGCGCTTGCAACTTTTCACTTTTACTGCGCTTTGTGGGCACTTACAAATCCGCCCATCGGGAGCGTAGAAATGACAGACATGTATAACATGAAGCGTCCACGTTGTCCGCCAACAACCAATAGACTTCGTCGCATTTTCGATGTTTGTCTGTCGGTGTCCGCGCGCATCCAGCGACACATATCCAGCAAATCCACTTCTGATTCATTGGAAACAATTCTAGACATTTGGTAACGAGAGATTAGAGACGCTTTTTGTTTTAGCAGGAAGTCGTATAAGTGTTTAAGTGTATCGTGTGTTCCCAAACATTCAAGTTCAGGAAAAGAAACTTGATATATATATTTTTTTAATTCGGCTTAGTTACGCTGTCCAGATACGCGGAAGCAGCAGCAACTGTACTTTTTTACAGTGTTTCATAGAAAGCGCTGCCATAGTTATGTAAACACATACAGAAAGACCAGACTGACAACTCTTTCCCGCTCCGGCTCATCCATACTGTAACATTTTATACACAAGTTTATAACGTGTGTACATTTAGTAACGTAACAGTCACTGTTGGCCTACTGTACGGTCTTGTTTTTCAAGTTCTTTAAAGAGATGGAGATAGCGATAACTAACTAGTCTTAACGACAACGTTTTATCAAAAATAATAGATTAAAAACCACCGGATTCGCTTTGTTATGAACGTTTGGGAAGCGTCTTAATTCGCGGTTTCCATAGTTACCGCTATGGCTAGTGAGATCTTCAGACGCGTTTCAGAGGTAACATTTATTTTTCTTCTAAAGCAGGTTTATTATTATTAATATTATTGTGGAAGCATTATCTTCCACCACAAAAAAAGCAGTGTAGACTGTTGTCTCTGACAATATTTACCAAACCATTCAGTTTGACAACTGTTCCTGCACGATCTGTCCATCCACCCTTAAAAACAAACAGACCATGGGGAATATCTGTAGGCCTCAATGTGTGAGATGGTGGTAATGCTTTGTCATTTTCATTCTTTGTATTTCTAATTTGTACTAAAATATAAGTACACTTTATAGTGTACTACAAACACTATATAATTTGGAGATTTAGAGTACTACTGTACTTTTTATGGAGGTTGAGAACACTTGTAAATGGCATGCGTATTGTTTTTGATTGTTTCACTTAGGCATGCACCAAAGTTGAGATAGACAGCAGTAGTTATTTTATATTATGGCCAGTAATCAATATAATGGGCGATATTAAACCAGCTTTATTAGTTTTGATGTGTGTCCGGTGTTGGCACAGCTGTGTATGGTCGCCAAGGAACGCCACAAATCGGTGCACATTATTAAACTAATCCATTTATATTTGTTTTAAGTGTTTTGTTTTTACCTCAAGATTTGTGGGTTGCTTTTTACACTTTACTAGACTTAACATTCATGTGTTACTAACACCACTCCTAAAATGAAAAAGAAATGTTTAAGAGCACCCTTTCAAAAGTTTACATTTAAAGTTAAAAGTTTGCACTGCATATAAAATATTTTAAGCCAACATTTTCAAAAGCAACTTCAGATATAGACAGATAATAAAAAAAAAATCCGTAATATGTTAATATTGAATATAGAAAGATGTCCAGGTCCAGATGTATACCCACTTAAAATAGTTTGAAACCGAGCTTCTCTTTTTTTGATTGGCTACACTGCATTGCACCATTTTCTTACTAACCACAGACTTAATCATTTTTAATCTTTTTTTTTTTCAAGCGTACACGCACAAGCCACCATATTGCACCACTTTTTTGTTCTTTCCTCTTTCACACATTCTCACTGGGTGTTTTGTTCATGACATTAACCAGAGACTCTAGTAGTTTGTCTCTTTTGTTTCGTTGTATAATGAATGCTTGTGTGTCTTTAGTGTCTACTGTACGTCCACAACCTGTACAGTGAACCATATCAACACATTGTTCTCAGCCGAAAGGCACATGTTAGTAAAGGTCTTAATCAACAACACGCACCTCCTCTAAATAATTAATCTACCAAACTGCAGGGGAGAAGAATGTAGCGATGATTGTGTGCGTCCACATGCCTGTCAGCAGCGGTGTTGTTTCTGTAACATGCACGACAAGCAAACACCATTAACAACGTTCAAACCTATCATTGGCTTTGTTTCGAGTTTTTCCATCATAGTGCCTCCGGCAAACACAAATACAGCACAAAGTGGGTTTATTATAGAGGCTCAGAGAGCAACACCCGACAGTATTGTTTGCTTTCTGCACGTTTTGCATGTCATTTCTCATTTTGACTTCTTGTATCGTTTTTTTTGTTTTTAAACCTACAAGGTCTGTTGCGTACTTTTATGGTAGCGAGCACACAGGCCCCTCTCTGTTGATCTTGGATTAATGAAGCTTTTGTGAAGTGTGCGCAAGGCAGAAATGGACACCGCTCTTATTGCGCAGACTGACAGAGGCAAGCTCAGCTTCACCTTTAGGTCGACATACCAACATACACACACATATGTATATCCATGTGTGTGAAATCTTGTCTAAAACATTGCAGTGAGTGGATTTGTGTCCTAATATGGCACATGCACATTTGTAAGCAAACCGGCAGTCACACAGTAAGCCCTGTTTCAGAGAGGAATTGGCTTTTCCACACTAACCTTGACCAACCATTGTGTGCTTGTGTGTGTGTGTGTGTGTGTGTGTGTGTGTGAGAAAGACAGAAGCTTAGGGTCTCTTGTTTCTTAGCCTAAGGGAAGAGAGGGGTGAGAAATCAATGCTACACTAAAACGAATGTCACATGGCACTCAGCACTCATCTGACCTTGAAGTCACTGATCTCTCGCTCTCCATGTTTCTCTCCCTCACTCTGTCACTCTCTCTGCACACAAATGCTTCCTTGATGTGTGTTATTTTAACCCACTAACCCTATGACATATGTGCAATGAAGAAATGGTTTTTCTCTGTGTTATGCAACGCTGACACAATTATATTTTTGTTCTTGTATGTAACGATCGGCAACTGATTAAACTCACTCGCAGACATTTACAGTTAATTCTAGATCTCGCTAAAACGAGGAATGCAAATTTTTATTTGTATTTGCTGAAAAGACTAGGTTTTCCTGTTTGAATAGGATAAGCACGTTATTGTTCTCGGTTGTGTTGTAGATTTATGAAATGAAAAAGAACACAATTTAAATCTTTTTATTCTGGATGGTTTATGAATGCATTTTAGTTCAAAGAAAATATTTGTGCTTCTTGAATCAGGATAACACAAGCTTCCTTGAAATGTCAAATTATATTAATGATATAGAGAAAAAAAAAAACTTGCATTCAGGTCTGGCTCCATTCTGGTATGTAAGATTTAATTTTCTTGTTATAAACTCGATTAGATGGATAAGATTAAGTCCTTTTCCTTGTTGAGTGTGAATCTTGTTATACTTGAAAATAAAACTGATTATTATTATTATTTTTATTTTTTTTGTAAGGTTATGAAAATAAATAATTTTAAATAAATGCTTACTTTCTATTCATCAAATAATCCTAAAATAAATAAATCAGAAAAAAATCTAAATATATTTTTGCAAATATAAAAAATAGTAACCATGTTTAGCACCAAATCAACAAGACTTTTAAAAATATGCAAAATAATAATAAAAAAGCTTTCCCCTCCAATCACCTTGCCATATAGGAGCCACTTTTTACGATCCAAAAAAAGTTCTTGTAGTCTACATATTGTTTCACATTAAAGCGCTACATTATGAAAGTCAAATGAATTGCAAGCACTGTTTCATATTAACTTCAAAGTGAGGATTTTGCATTGCTTAACTGTATTATGAAGACTGCTATGCACAGAGGGGGATTTTGGGAAGCTTGGGGATTATTTTTGCTCCATGTTAGCAAAGTACAAACAGCAGCATGGTGCTTTTAACTGACAAACTCAGCTGTGTGTGTGTATATAATTCGATGAATACATATACATGTACATTCACAAGTGTGGTTATAGAAAAATGCAGCCACACCATCCGGTCTAACAGGTTTCCCTGTGTGCTCTGAATCGTGGCTGTCCTCTAATAAACTTTCGCATTCTTTCTGAACTTGTTCTTGAAGCACATTTCATTCCACATACGTTTATTCCACACCATAATATGAGCAGCTTCATTTTCCGACATAACCTGTTTGTTTTGTTCTGTGTTGGTAAAATGACAGTCTACTCTTTCTTATACCTACAATGCAGACGTGTACACTACCATAAAATGAAAACCATAGCTGCTTTTCCTGATCTTTGATATCTATCATAAGTACACCGCATTCTCCAGAGTAAAACATATAGGTGTTTTCAAGCCAAAATAGTTCAATTGTTGTATTTCTTTACGCTAACAACAAACAGTTAAAGTCTAAATGTGTCTTTCTTACCAACATATCTTCTCCAGTGATCTAAGATATACTACTTACTTATTACTTTCTGCTACTTTCATGCTTCGGATTTAAGTTTCACTTTCAGACTTGAGCACTTTCTGCAATGTGAATTTTTTTTAATGGTTTTTCCTGTCTATTCATAAGTTTCAACCTGATCTCCGTTTGATCTGCTGTAAAATGAGATCATCTGAAATATATGTGCATGTTTCCAGCCCAGTATTGAGACGAGAACAGTTCAGAGACTGTGTAGGAAGTTCAGAAAAAGGCAAATGGAGCAGCTGTCTGATGCAGGACGGCAAACAGAGCGAGTCTATTTTGCGCTGTGCTCTGTAATTCCCACCAATTTCTTGAACACAAACACTCACACAGAGAGAGAGATCTTCAGAACAGACAAAGCTTGTGTGAGCTGAGACTAATATCACACAGAAAGAAAAATGTGTCCAATAGCAAAAAAAATACTGTGAAAGGTCACAAACAACAAAGTGAGAAAATGTACTGTATATGTCATGCTTTCAATCAGTATTGAGTTGTGAAATCAGTGAATGTTAACAGTGCTTCCGGTATCTCTAAAGAAAGCCCAATGAAACGTGAAGTTGTAAAATTTATATCTGTGTGAGAGAAAGTATCAAAAAGAAAAATGTAATTTGCATTAACATGAGATTTCATTCAGATTTCATGAACACTTCTCCTAGACCGCTATTGGTTGATCAAACAGGAAGTTCCATCCCAAAGTGCCGCCTTGGGTTGGCTGGTTTGTGGCCTGTTGCACAAAGCTAGTTCAACAAAGCAAAATTGAAATCATGAAAAAGGCTGCTCAAACAAACAAAACAATCCTACATCTTCTGCATTAGCATGTTGGCTTACTTGAGTCCAAGTTCAATACAAGTATCCAGAAATGACTTTTTTCTAAGTGTACAATATAATACAACAGAATTTTTGTATAGTATTGGAACATAAATTAGCAATGATGAAGCAGAGCTGATGGTAAAGCATTTAGCTCATATTTGTGAGGTATCTTCAGTTTGAACAAATAAATAAAATATTGGGGAAACTCAAAATTATGAAGTTAAGTCATTAACTCTTAGTTATCTTTGCCTATTAAATATGTTTTAATATGGACAAAATTACACTTTGCATATACTTCACTCATAGCCCCACATATGACATAGTTCATAGATAAATACAAATATTATTAATTTGAGGCTGCGTTGCACTAACTAATATTTTCGCTGTAATACAGTTACATTTTATTCATACATGACTTAGTTAGCTACAACAGGAGCATTACCTAAACCAAGGTAACAAATGAATAAAATGGGAACAAATTCATAATTCATGGTCATGATATCTTGTTTTTTTTTCCTGTGTGTGTCATGTGCGGGGTTCTGTGACATCATAACAGCCTGTGTGTAAATAACATTAGTCACATTGGTTTTAATTTTTGTGTATTCTTGAAGATAAAGTGCTGCTTAAGTGTTAGTGAGGATCTGTCTGTTCCTCTTCCTTATACCTTAACCGCATGCATTTGTATAATCTGATCATAATACAGTACTTCATTTGTTTAGCACAGAAGCTGGTTACCAGTTTTAACATCAAAAGAGTTAAATGTAGCGCCGGGCACACATTACCACACGTCTACAGACCAGAGGGATGTGTGTTAATTAAGCAGCAACCGGTCTGAATGTGAGGGAGGTGACCTCTCTTGACAGATTAATAGGCCGCTGAGGGAACTGAGGGTGCTGAAAAGATACCCACACACACACACCGGACACACTTATTCATTTCATATTAAAATAGATGACGAAACATTGTAGTAATGACGTGTTTTCTGACTTAAATCACGATTTGCAGACATGGAGGGATGAATGCACTGCATTAGTAAGGCTTTCAGTCATGTATTTAAACAGGCTAACAGTCTGGATGTTTAGCAAGCACATTGAACTTCCAGTATGCTGCTCAATGCTTTCTTTCTTCCCTCCCCCTTTTTAGTTTTTCCTCATTTTCTCTCCATCCCCTCCCTTGCCGCATGGGCTCATTTTTTCCACTCTCTCCAGGGAAACATTTTTTTTCTGTAGTCATATGCATTTGAGTTTAAGAGGTTTATGTTTGACTGACTGTTTCATTAGTTGATATTAATGTTTTTTTTGTCGTATAATGTGTGGTCACAGATTATCCTTAATCTTTCTCACTCTCTCTCTATTATAGATAAGCATGCTTGAATATACCACACATCATCACCATGCAGAATAGAGAAGATAAAATACAAATATCACCAGAGACTGTTTTCCCTTTGTATTTGAGAGTCTGTGTGGGAGCTTTTAAAGCTGGTTCCAATTATCTCAATTTACCATTTTATGATGATATAATTCATGGAGGATTATATAATTTCTGGAGCAGGGCTCTGTCACAACCTTTAGCAATGATCTAAATTTACAGTGTATCAGTATGTAATACTGTGTTTAACACAGATTAAAAACTCAAGTTTTGAAACCTACTGTATTTCGGGTTGTGCTAATACTATTTATTATTTATTAATTGCATTGACTGAGATGCCCATATACAGTGTACTCTGTCATTTTATGTTGTTACTATATATGTTATGTTGTTTCTGTTGGCCTGTCATGTTCTGTCACTCATCTGAATGGTTTTAACACGCTCTAGGTGTGAAGCTGCTGGCCTAAAACTTGTGGCAGATCAGCAAATGGATACATCTCGATTAGTCTCTCAATACTCTATCGTGGGTGGTGTCACAAATGGTCCCACTTCACTTGCTCTACTTTTTGTCTTTCAGCAATCGGTCATGAGGCAAAGATAAAGATACTCAAAGCTGCTTCATCAGAGTTTTAGGTTAAAGTGTGCATTTTTCAGTGTTGAGCACTTAAAATGCAACTACAGCATGAGCATTCATTGCCATTCATTTTTTCAAAAGTGTGAAGACTGTGGTTTTGTGGTACTTTCAAAATTTTGATCTGTTAGTTTGAACATTGTGCTAGCAGCAAATATGATTCAGCCAGTGGTTTGAGTTTGGGGCAGAGCTATCTGTTTGTCTGATCAATGACCGATGAATTGGGTGTTAAGGAAACCTGTTTGATAACATACATTAAATTTCTTAAAAACTATTTAAATACGTAGAAGGTTGGTGACAGATTTGCACTTGCAGTTCATGTTCTTCAGTCACTTCATTTTCCACTGTGTTTGTGTGCGCAGTGCATATTTGAGCTTTTAATCCCAGTGATTAAACAGTGAAACCAAGTAAAGGTCTGCAGTTGGCCAATTGTGCCCAAGAATCCCGTCAAAGCTCTTTGAGCCGTTGTGTGTTCAGTAATTCCAGCAGGAGAGGGGTGGGATTGGAAAATGATGTGGCTATGAAAAATAACACATTATTTAGCTTCTACTCTGCAGTTGTGCCTTTTAGGAAAATAAAAGTAGCTAGTAAGCAGCAGTGTAAAATATAAGCAGAACCATCAAAGAAAAGTAGATTTCACAAGTGTTGGCTTTTCACAATATAGGAAGCTGAAGCAATAATCGAGAAACTTTAGCAAATCTTGAGGGTTTGCCATTCAGCTTCACCATCACAGCAATAATATTACATTTTAAAATATATTACAATAAAAAAAGTTGTTTTAAATTAGTTTAATATTTCATAATATTACTGTTCTTACCCAGTCTCACCCAATAGCTACTATTTTCAAAAACTTAACCAACCATTTAGTTTTTGGGTAGAAGAAAGTTTGAGAAAGCTGTAGTCCAATAAATGTGCTTCTGTTTTTAATTTTAGATGTTTTCATTTGCAAATTATATTCTCCGAATATTTTCAGATTTACGAAATATGCATACATTTCATAATTTGTCCACTGTATATCAGACTGAACTGATCACTCATGCATCACACATATCATATTTGCTCATCTTTTAAAAAAATACTGCATTATATTTATTTGCCTATCACAGCATATCTCTGCCTAAACAGTGTTTTATCAAAGCAAGTGATGTGTTTGTATTTATGAGAGAACGCTTTTCTCTGAGCGTGAAAAATCTTACGACCTCCAGCAACCTATGAACTTCATCCATTTCTTTTCTGTTGTATATAGGCAGAGTGAGATCTCAACATGGCTCCGTTCCTGCGGATTGCCTTCAATGATTTTCAGCTGGGAGAACTTCCACCTATGACAGAGGAACCATTCTGTGCCATCAAGATGAAGGAATCCCTCAGCACAGGTCAGTGAGGCTTTTAAACAGAGCAAGTTAAAATTCACTTCTTGTGATTGTCTGCAAAAGATAAATAGTATGCAGTGCTGCCTCAGAATTCGGCATGAATAGGCTAACTTAGGAGGCACCATAATTTCATTAGCATTTCTTGCTCTCTTTGTCCACCCAGAGCGGGGGAAGACACTGGTCCAGAGGAAGCCTACTATGTACCCTGCGTGGAAATCCACATTTGACGCACACATCTATGAAGGCCGTGTCATACAGGTGGTACTGATGAAAACGTCAGAGGAGGCTTTGTCAGAGGCGACGGTTGGGGTCTCTGTCATTGCTGAGCGCTGCAAAAAAGGAAATGGCCGTGCTGAGTTTTGGGTCGACCTGCAGCCTTCTGGGAAGGTGATGATGTCTGTCCAATTCTTCGTAGAGGGTTCAGACCTAGGTAGGTACATGCAAGCATATACTTCGTTCAAAAGTATAAAGTTTGGTTCAATAAGATTTTGAAGTGTTTTGAAAGTCTCTTATGCTCATCATGGCTGAGCTGTTTATTTGATCAAAACAATTCAGTAAAAATTTAGATATTTTAAATTATCTGCTTTTTCTAATATATTAACAACTGTAATATTTTGAAAAAGTATTCATTTTCAAGAATATCTGTTTTCTATTTGAATATATTTCAAAATTCAATTTATTCCTGTAATTTTGAGCAGCCATTACTCCAGGCTTCAGTATCACATCCTTCAGAAATCATGTGAAATAGAAATCTTTTCTAACAAGCATAAAACATTTATAACTGTGTTTACGGTCACTTTTGATCAATTTAATGCATCCTTGCTGAATAAAAATATTAATTTCTTTAAAAAAAAAAAATCTTACTGAACCCAAACTTTACAAAAAAGAAAAAAACCTGGTGATTTTCCCAAAACTATCTATTTTAATAGATGCCTAGATTAACAGGGGACTTTTTTCTGATCCAAGATCTGTCCCGATTAGCAAAAACTAATATTTTTTAAACCTTAATTTAAAACTATGGAAGGCCTATTTCTATAAGTAGCGTCGAATCTGTTTGCTTCCCTTTATTTCACTCTGGATTTCCCCTGTTTCTTTAAATTCAGTCCTCTCTTTTTTCCATTATCTCACCACCCTCAGATACCAGCTTAGTCCTGTCAGCTGGTATCTGTCCTGTCTTTGCTTACTCATGCATCTTACTCATATTTTCATGCTGGTCCTCTTTATGGCATCTTATTTTTTTTTTTTTACCGTAGCAGGTTTGCATGTTGTATCTCATTGTTTACTGTAAGACTGTTTGTTGGATATTATTATTAAACGCAATTATTAAAGTCAAATATTGTGGCAACACACGGAGGGTAAAACCATCAATCTCAACCCATGAGAGGTTTTTTTTTTAGTTTTGCTACTTCTGTTGCTCTTGGCAGGAAATTAGTTGATAGTGATCTATAAAAATTCTGAAAGCACCATAAACAGAACAGTCATAATGCACAATATAAATATATTTAGTATCTTAAAGTCAGTGGTACTAATAAATATCCCATTGGCATATTTATCCCAGAAATGAAAATTCTGACAATTCTTATGATATTTAATTTTGGGTGAAATATCATACAGCAATGTGGTTTCATATTGGTGTTCAAGTAAAGTTCTGAGCACTTTAATTTAGTAAAAATAAATAAATCCTAAATCGTCTATTTCAAAAGACCCTGTTTTGACCTGCTTTACAGATACAAAGTCCTCGGTGACTGGGAAAGAGGACGACGGCATTCTCACAATAAACAGGAGGAGAGGAGCCATCAAACAGGCCAAAGTTCACTTTATCAAGAACCACGAGTTCACAGCCACCTTCTTCAAACAGCCCACCTTCTGCTCTGTCTGCAGGGAGTTTGTTTGGTTAGTAAATACATACTAGTATATAAGTGTATACAGTAACAGTAAAAAGTGCCATTTAATAACCAGACTTTGGTTTCAGATTTATTGTGTCACTTTTTGTTGCTGTTATGATGCTAAGCTGCTGTGGGTGCTGTCAATTTCTTGAGCAATTCTAGACCAGAAGAGCCCAAGTCTTATGATATTAAACATGACATTGTGGACTGGTTAGATATGACTCAAAACCATGTATTTGCACTTTTTTCACATTTTAAAATCCACCATTTAAAAATTTTAAATATGATTGCTTAGATTTTAGGGGTATCATATCCAGAGCAAAATAATACAGGAAAAATTAGACACATAATACTTGTTAAAATCTGAGTGTTAGCAACAGCAGTGCTTGTTAATGAATAGTGGTAACATAATGGTTTGGAACCTAGGCTGTGAAAGAAAAGGTTGCAGGTTCAATACCAAACTGGAATGACCCAGAAACTGACAAATTACTGAGATTACATTGCAGCTCTGATGTGCCCTTAAGCAAGGTACTTCTCATTCAAAGTGACGCATAGTCCATAATTGGTGTACTATAACAGGTTAGTCCAGGGAGAGAGGATCCAGTGAGATCAGTTACTTTGTATGAAACAAATGCATCATAAATAGCCAGTAAGTAACACAGTAACATTAGATTCAAAGAAAGCATCATTTTATCACTATCAGAAATCTAAAATGATTAAAAAAATCTCACGTAGGCATAACTATAAGTAACCTTAAGCAGCCAGAAATCTGGCAGCAATAATCTTATTGTGTGTGTGAGATTGTAAGTCCTAGTATTGGATAGCATCAGTGTTTGTGTGCGCAAGCGCGCTTGGATTTTCCTCTGATATTTCAGCCGCCTCAGCAGAGTCCCTTGGGCTGTCTCCTTCCTGTGCAGTGTGAGACACATTGCTATGCCTCAGTCCTTAGTGCTGTGTTCACACTGCATACAGTATATAAATGTATATGTGTTGTAGAGAGTCAGTGCTTCAGATTCTCCCTAATATGAGTTTTACATTTAAACCATTTGTGTATTAACAGTACATTATCACCCGCTGTGTACAAATTTCAATACTCCAACACACTCTTTTTGCATTCCAGGGGTCTCAACAAGCAGGGCTACAAATGTAGGCGTAAGTATCTTCACAGCTTTCTCAATCTTTTGTAAAAACATGTTGATTTTTACATTCTGACTTGATTTTTCTACAAAGCGCATAAATCTTTGAAATAAATTTTTTGTAAGATATTATGTACTATTAAATTAATTAAAAGGTTGTTTGCACACATTACACCTACAGCCCCCTTGCTCTTTTCCAGAATGCAATGCGGCCATTCACAAGAAGTGCATTGATAAGATCATTGGGAGATGCACGGGAACAGCAACCAACAGTCGAGATACGGTGGTAAGCATTAGTGTTCTGTACCTCCAACACAGAAACACACTTGATCAGCAAAGGGGTCTTTGACCGTAAAAGGGAGGCGTTTAAATGTTAAAGGATCTGAAAACAATATTAAGTAAAACAATACTTACTTTTACAATATTATGTTAATTTATTATTATTGTGTATATAATATATCATGGTTTCCACTAAAATAATAACACAATTATAATATGAAATGATACTGATAATAATAATAACACATTTCTTGTCAGTATATTAGAATAATTTCTGAACAAATGGCTGCTGAAAATTCAGCTTTGCCTTCACAAGAATAAATTACATTTAAAATATATTACAATAGAAAGCAGTTGTTTTAAATTGTAATTATATTTCACAGTATTAATGTTTTACTGTATTTGTAATGTTACTGTGTGACTTGTAGTGTGTTTATGTAGGGTTATAACTTTTCACTGTAAATATAATAATAAAGTATTCTACTATATGCATCTCTCTGATGCCAGCCTTAACTGTTTTGGCTAAAATTTTACCAAGGACCTTTTTCAAGAAAGAAACATTCACTTGAAGTTCCAAAGGGCTTGTTCTTCTGTTTCTAACACCAATAGTAAACTGAGCAAGGATCAGAGTCTGTCAGTAATCAATAGAAGGCCATGATATTGTAAAAAGTGTTGCAGATATGTTGTGGTAACTAAACTAAACACTGTAAAGCAGTACAGCAGTACTTTGGTGGAGAGTCTCTGATGGGCAGTGGGCAGCTCTGGGATTGGAAAGGACCTCTTCTGGAAAGGGCACCATGAGGCGTTGTAGATGTTGCATCTGTGCCCACAAGCATCGCGATTCAGTTTGGTTCTGATGGTCTGTTTGTACATCTGCAGTTTCAGAAGGAGCGCTTTAAGATTGACATGCCACATCGCTTCAAGACTCACAACTACATGAGCCCGACCTTCTGTGATCACTGTGGGAGTCTGCTGTGGGGAATGGTTAGACAAGGCCTCAAGTGTGAAGGTAAGAAGGATGTGGTTTTATTGATAGGGGAAAACAGATGAAAGACAACTTTCTGTTAATGTCTAATGCAACTTACTTTCTCTGTTCAGAGTGTAGTATGAATGTTCATCATAAATGCCAGACCAAGGTTGCCAACCTCTGCGGAATTAACCAGAAGCTCCTGGCTGAGGCTTTGACTCAAGTTAGCCTGGTAAATGATTCAATCGGTCCACCTTGGCTTTTTTCAAGACATTTGCAGCAATATGTTGTTTCTAAACCCAAAAGATTACATTATATTGGGGTTTTCAGGGGGTCATATGTAACATCATGCTGTTCTCTGCATCGGTATACAATAAACTCCCTGAAGTAAAGCACACAAAATCTAACCTGCTTTGTGTTTCATTAATTGTGCTTAGAAATCTTCCACAAAGCGTCCAGATCCAACTCTGTCAGAAATTGGAATCTATCAAGCCATAGATAAAAACGTGCCAGTGGACACTAGTGGTGAGTTTGACTTACTGCATATTTCCCACTTCATTATTGCTTCCCTTAGTTTTGGTAACTTATATTAAATTTGCTTTGCTTTGATTTTTTAGATTTTTTTTTTTTTGCATTTAAAATTTTAATTAAAAAAAAGGAAATTTTTAAATATATATATATATATATAATGTTTTCATTTTCATTTTAGTAATTTTGTGGTGTTTTTGTCTCTTTTTTTTTATTATTTCTTTTTATATATCTATATCCAAGTCTGAATTTGGTTTTGGTTTTAGATTTAGTTTTAGTTTTACTTATATAAGTATAAAGTGAAACTAAATCTAAGTAAGAAATGTTTCCATGACAACTGGCTAAAATAGTACAGGTTTTTATATATAATTTCAATTACCATTTTTTATTTTAAATACCAGAAATGTTTTAGCTTTATTTAGCTATTTGTAACCTTGTCTTGTGTTTATTATTAATGTGTTGCCATTGGCGTATATGTATATGTGTGTTAACATATATTAGCGGAGGGCTCTCAGTATGGAAAACAGTGGGATGATACGACCCCTGCCCCTCCCAGCACCTTCTCATCCCGCGTCTCCATGAACAACTTTGTGTTCCACAAGGTACTAGGCAAAGGCAGCTTTGGAAAGGTGAGAAACACACAGTATACAGATTTCTGCATTTTATCGTTAATGAAGTCCTCATTTTAAATTATTCCTATATTCTTGTTCCTAGGTGATGCTCGCTGAGCTCAAAGGAAGGGGAGAATATTTTGCTGTAAAGGCCCTGAAGAAGGATGTGGTGCTAATGGACGATGACGTAGAGTGCACAATGGTGGAAAAAAGAGTTTTAGCATTAGCCTGGGAAAACCCTTTCCTCACACACCTCTACTGCACCTTTCAGTCAAAGGTGAGCATGCTTTCATATAATAAGTTGTCAAATAAACTACCCGTCAAAGGTCTCTTTTATTCACCATGAACGCATTCAATTGGTCAAAAGTGACAGTATGTTTATAATGTTACAAAAGATTTCTACTTCAAATAAATGCTGTTGCTTTCAACTTTCCAAAAATGATTCCCACACACCAAATCAGAATGATTTTTAAAATTTCAGAGGAATGAATTACGTTCTAAAACATTTATTTATTTTTGATTAAATAAATGCAGCTGTGGTGGGCATAAGAGACTTCTTTCAAACATACAAAAAATCTTGCCAACCCCAAACTTTCAGTAATCAATAGAAGGATCAAATTAAGTGATTTATCTAAAAGACTGCATATTATTATTTTAGTTGTTGCTAAAAGTTTAAGTGAATTAGAGCTAATGACGAATTTGGAATGTGGTTATGCACAGTGAAATATTTTCCTGTCAAATGACGCAAATCTATGGTTACGGTAAAACAATTGCAGGAACAACTCTGTTACCATAAGCATAATGTATGCTGAAAAACTCGTTCACCCCGTTACACATGCTAACTTTCTATGGCTGTCAGGATTTGATTAGCACATCAGCCTGCTTGGCATGTGTGCGTTTGACATCAAACATCATGAGAATGACATGTAATGTTGTCAACACAAATTAACAGGTTCTGTTTGAGAATTTGTTACATTATGAACAAACAGTTTTGTGCAATAGCTTATTAAAGTGTCTATGAAATGTTTTGAGGGGAATAACACAAAATATTAGTGTTATGTGAAGTTGCCTTGCTGTCAGCTTTGATTTTCCTTGTTTGACAGGCTTACACAGAGATCTAATCTAAGATAATTTGCTTTAGAATGACATGTTGTGGTCATTCTTTCCAGTAAAATACATTGTCACTCAATAACGACCGTGTGTTTATTAATAGGAGCACTTATTCTTTGTGATGGAGTATCTGAATGGAGGAGATCTGATGTTCCACATTCAGGATAAAGGCCGTTTTGATTTATACAGAGCCACGTGAGTCACATCCATTCTGAATAGCGTATCTATAGTGTTTATTTTTCGTAATCAAGAAATAATGTTTATTGCGAAACAACAGGCAAGCGTTTTAGTCAAATCTGTTTCTTGTCACAGGTTTTATTCTGCTGAAATCATCTGTGGATTACAGTACCTCCATTCTAAAGGGATTATATACAGGTAAAAATGAGTGTTCCTTGTTGAAGAAGCCTTTATTGTGATTATTTGAATGTTTTTGTTTTGTGAGATTGAGGGTCAGTCTAATATCTAATGTCAAAAAATGTATCACAATTTACACCATACAATTAAAAAACACAATGTTTTTTAACATTGATAATTATAAAAATGTATCTTGAGCACCAAATTAACACATCAGAAGGACTTCTAAAGGATCGTGTGAATGAAGACTAGAGTAATGATGCTGAAAATTCAGCTTTACCACCACATGCATAAATTATATTTAAAAATACGTTTTATTACATTATAATTATATTTTACAATATTACTGTTTTCAATTTTGTGTTTATTTTTCATGTCATGTGCAAGTAATTTAGTAGAAAGCTGCTATTTTTCATGCCATGAAAATCACCAAACAGTAACATGCCATAAACATTACATTTCTCAAATGGACCATGTCTGTTTTTCTGTCTAATCAGAGATTTAAAGTTGGACAATGTGATGCTGGACAAGGATGGACATATTAAGATTGCAGACTTTGGCATGTGCAAAGAGAACATGCTTGGAGAAAACAGAGCAACCACATTCTGTGGCACACCAGATTATATTGCTCCTGAGATCCTGCTGGGACAGAGATACAGTTTCTCTGTGGACTGGTGGTCGTTCGGCGTGCTGCTCTACGAGATGCTGATTGGCCAGTCACCGTTCCAGGGCGATGATGAGGACGAGCTGTTCGAGTCGATCCGCATGGATGTACCTCACTACCCACGGTGGATTACCAAAGAGGCCAAAGACCTGCTGGAGAAAGTGAGTCTGAACCGCTGATTTATCTTAATGTACGCCTTCAGTACCGATGCTTTATGGAGTCCTTCAATCTGTGCCTTTTACATTTCGACAGTTATTTGAGCGGGATCCAACTCGGCGGCTTGGTGTCGTGGGAAATATCCGTGGACATGCTTTCTTCAAGACAATCAATTGGCCTGGTCTGGAGAAACGAGAAGTGTCTCCCCCATTCAAGCCAAAAGTGGTACGATTCTGATTTGATTTGATTTACTGTTTAAAATTGTTTTCCTTAATTGATATAAAACTGAATTTTAATAACAGATGAAAAAAATTAAATGCTTCCTCAGCTGAAGTACAAAAAAATGCTAACTAGAAAAAAAATGACAAGTTAAATTAAAATGTATAAATAATAATGTACAATAATATAAAAATAATATGTAACAAAAAGTGCATAAATAATATTACAGTGCTATTTGTGGTGTTAAAAGAGGTTTCACCTACATGCATGGTTTATTTTACAGCCGAATTCATTGCACGATTCAAAGTAATGCAATATAAATGTAAATAATGCAAAGCATGGACTGTTTGTGTTTCATAGCTTATTGCTGTACTCTGAAACAAAAGGCAGTAGCAAAATATCTGTCATAAATGTGTAGCTAGTGTAGTGTTCATGGCTGAAAACTTGTGAAGTTAATGATAAACTAATAACCTTTGCCTTATCTGTTGCTCTAATGATGACATTACAACAACAGGAAATCTTTTTTAAAGAGGTTGTATCGTGTTGTGAGCAATCAAATTTTCCTTAATCTGTTGAGATAAGAGTTGGATTTACAATGGAAAAAATGCTGCAACTTTAAGAAATCAAAACTTCCTTCCAAGTCCAAGTGGACAATTTATTCAGTATGTTACTGACGTCAGACTGACAATAGATTGCCACATTAGTAATACGTCATCAGTGCCTAATTGGTATTCAGAAACTTGACTGTTACGTATTATATCTTCTTATATTCCTGAACTGCAAAAAACTTATGATAAAAGTCAAATTTGGATCAGTAAGACTTTAAGGAAATTTGTTCTTTTATTCAGTAGGATGCATTAAGTTGATCAAAAGCGAGGGAAAAGTTATTTTGTCATTTAAATGTTGTCAAAAATGTTAAACCGCACCAATGTTTTGAACATGGATGATAATTAGAAATGTTTTTCGAGGACCAACTATTAGAATGATTTCTTAAAGATCATGTGACACTGAAGACTTCTACCCACGTTACATCAGACAAAAAATAAAGTAGGATATGACCCCTAGTCAGTCTTGAAAGTGACTTCAGGATTTTTTTCTGACATCTCTCTTCCTCTACTTGCAGAAATCCCCCAATGACTGTAGCAATTTTGACCGGGAGTTCCTCAGTGAGAAGCCCCGTCTCTCTCAAAGTGACAAGAACCTGATAGACTCCATGGATCAGTCTGCCTTTGCTGGCTTCTCTTTCATTAACCCCAAAATGGAGACCATTTTGGAAAAATAAAACATTCTGACCAGGATCCTCTAAACCCCAAATCAAAACGGCATATAGGAGCCAGGAGTTCAACCAGTGTTACACTTGTTATACTTTCTGGATGGTCCAAATAGATAATGCTGTATTTATATCTTCTTTAATCAAATGATCAAAACTTTAAATCAGAACTTTATTTGATGATGTACTATATTTGTTCTTGTAATATCTCTAACATATGTTCATGGGATTAAATAATTCCCTTACTATCATACATCCGAACAGACAGACAAAAAAGGGATTCTCTAAACCCAAAAGAAAGGGACTGTATATTGTAGTCTGTGTAATATGTTGGGACTTTGCAATCTGATTGAATAGTGGCCTTTTTAACACTCTCGAATCCTCCTTGTTTTCCCTCACGCAACATTTTATTGTTAAACAGGATCGCATGATAAGGTTTGTTTGTGGGATGATTTGGTGGTTATTTTTGTATCTGTTCTTTCTTGTTGATCTGAACAAGTTCTACAGTGTAAGTTGTAATTATAAGATGCCGATTTTGCCAGCTTGAGCTGAGCATGCACAGAATAGTGTTTTTTTTTTTCTCACTATGGATCTATAATCTAGATCTAGTGTAGGTGAACCTAAAACCTCTTCAATATGAAAATCTAGAATTATTAATGTGTTGTTAGACTTGTTTATACGTAGGGTTGCTTGTATGGTACTGTAATAGGTATTGGTACAATATATAGGTGGGTGGAGGTTGCTCCTAAGCAAGTAAGAGTATAAATATATTACTATTATTTAATGTCGGTATTTTAATAAAGTATGCTACTGTATATAACAATATATGTATATTGTTCTGAACCGTTGTTGTTACTGGATGTAATAATGTTCTCTTTTTTTTACTCAGAACTCAACACCATTAAAGGTTTCTTTAACTTTAATTTTGGCTGTACTTTTGTGTCGTGGCACATTCATTCGTAAAGTTTTTACTATAGTAATCAGTTACTGCCTTTAAAATAAATAAATAACCTACCAAAGGAGATCCTATATTAATTTAGGTTCAAAAATGTAGGTTATTTTCACCATTTTGCTAAGGAACTGACAGGAAGACGTTCATTCAGCATAGCTACTTTGTGCTGAGCCATCATCACCGTCCATCAAAGCCTCTTAAACTAATTTGAAAAGATTGAAAGTAGTGCCATCTAGAGGAGCTGGGTTTAAACTGCATGTTAAGCCTCGTTTGACCCAAAGAAGCATTTCCCGGAGCATTTCAGCAAATTCAGATCCACCGATAACATGCGTCACTAAAATGTACTTTTGATGTTTAAGGGTGTTTAAAAAAAGTTGTTAGTGTATTTTACACAGAGGTACCAACTATAAATGAAAGTGCACACTGTCTTCATTTCATGTGAGCATTTTTACATGGCGGGTGTAAACAGTCACATGACCAGAGCTGTTTAATTTCAGTTCGTCTCTTGGAAAGATGATGTCTCTGTCAAAGCTACATGGAAGGAAATAATGTGTTAGTATACAGGTGTAACTACCACATATGATGCATATCATATTTTAAAGGTCTATTAATTGTTAAAATGGCTAAAAATCATGTTCACAATACGTGTAAACATGTCAGTGGTCACATGTTTGACTAGTGTTAAACCCATTTTGAATAAAAGACTGACTGATTCACATTGTAAAACTATAGATTTCAAAAAATAAGAACAAATATGCATTTATTTTTGGATTATTGCTTCCCTTTAGGCACAATTTCTTTAAAAGAAGTAATAAAACATGCTACATTTTTGGTTGCAACTTTCTGATCTTACTCTGTATAGTTCCCAATAGTTTGTACATACTTTAATACTTTAATTTCCACAACTGTTTTCATTAACCGGTTTAGAAAATGCATACAGCTTGTTTCATGATGAATCAACACTTATCTGGGAAAAAAAAAGTTATAAATTGTTAAAAAGATAATTGGTCTTTGAACATGGTTTACAAAAATGTGCACCATATTGCCAAAGATTAATGTGTAGAGTTAACCAAGACTATCAAATGGTTTTAAAGAAAAAGAGCCTTTTAGTTTCTGTTTCTTTTTTCAAAGAGATCAGCCCTGTTTTATGGGATACATTATTTTATCTATACTTTATATGGACAAATGTTAGTCCCTGACTTATTAATCAAAACCCATTTATTTGAAATCTTATGATTTTTTAAAAAAAAGATTGTTTTGAAATGTTGACCTAATAGACACCAAAAGCAAAATGCACATGTTTATAACAAAGTTTTTGAATCAATCGTTTTTATCTTAAATATGCTATGCATAAATGAATGACATATAAAATGTAACATCAGTGTTTCCAAAGAAGGATCCAGAAAGATGATTATAGAGGATCTGGTTGCTCAGCGTGGCGCAGTTGCCATAGATTAAGCTCTGTGTTTAATGGTACGATCTAGCCAATAGGACAAACACTTTACTGAACAAAACGACGGAGAGGCAGGGCGGCAAATCTTGCGTACGCAATTATTGATCGCATTCATCCCAATAACTTATAGAAACCAGAATAAGCGCCAACCTCCGCGCAGCGAAGCCCTGAACTGCTTGTGACAGCTGTAAGCAAGCGTTTAATATTGCGTCCCAGCGTTTTTATTGTTCAGTATATGCACATTTGAAACAAAAGCTTAATTAATCAACAAAAGTGGTGCATTAACGTTATTTCAGTGTTGTTTCGGTGGGACACTGTAAACGCTGCGTTCAAATATGTGGCAAGTTCGCCTTTTTAATCGCCGAGAGCCAACAAATATCAATCCCCTGGCTCGTGGATGAGAGGCTCGCGCGAGACTCGGCGCATGCGCACTCACACTTTGTGCCATATTGGAATGAGGTCGTGAACGACTAGGCGGAAAAAGACACGGCATCTAAAACCGACTTGAAAAACTCCTCACTGGTAAGAAACGAAATGCATTCCCAAATATTTATGTATTTTACCCTTTGCCCTAATCGACCTTGGCTTTAACGAGCGATTTGGCTGTGCCTGCATCTTTTTTCCCGTCTCCAAAAAAAGGTGACTTGTGCTCGCTCGTATGAGTGCCTGGCTCTATTGCTTAAGCTATGACGTTTCAGTAACTTGACTTGGTTACAGGCGTTTTTAGCATGTGCACGAAATCCGCCGCACTCGCATCAACAAAAAGCCTCGCGAAACAGCGCCGAGGAAATGTTTGGTGTCTGATAATGTTGAATTGCGCGACGGGTCTCTCGGAATGAAAGTTGCCCGATCGGCGTGAATGTATTAAATGCTATTATCCAGTTATATGTAGCTAGCCGAACACACTGCGCTTGACCAGCGAACTATCAGCAGTCCTCCTTAGGCGATTTCTGTGAATTACACTCACTAAATGAATTAAATTATACGCCAGCTGTCGGTTTTATTTATCGATATTTGCTAAATGGCGTTTATTTGACCAGTGGTTGTATATAATGATGCGTTCTCGTGATTGTAGGAGATCTTGTTGTTGTTTTGTGGGCTTTCAGGAAGGTTCGTGTGTAAAAGATAAAGTTTAATGGTAAGCTTCTTTCAGACATCGATGACAGTTTCATTCTCTGGCCGTGTTACATAATAGAAGTTGTGTTTTAAGTCACCATCACTCCATTGTGAAGAACTCACGCGCCCATTTGGGCTCGTGCTGTCATAAAATACATAATTTCACATGTAGTTTTCACTTCAAAAAATTGAAAAAAAAAAGAGTTTTTGGCTTTTGTCTCATCAAGAAAAAAATATAAAAATATTTTTTTCTGAAAGTCCTCTCATTCTTCTCGACGGTGTGTAAGAATAACTCGCCTGAATGTGTCTGAACGGTCAGAGGAGCTGGCGGTGGTTTGAGCACGTCATAACGGTCACTGCGTCATTTGGCGTGTTCTTTCTTTCTTTCCGTAATTCGCGTTCGTTTGTTTATATCTACGGCTCTTGATCAATGGAGGGAAGTTGTCTTTAGTTTGAAGTGATGGAGCGGCAGAGTTTGGCAGGAATGTGCTGAGGGTTCATAGACACACCAGAAATAGATTTCCGCTGTCCCGGGGTCTCCTCGTTCCTTCACGACTAACGTAACACCACTACATGTTATGATCATGATGACAGTTAGAAGAGCATGGCTTCGTGTTGATTAATGCATGACAGAAGTGGTTTTGAATCAGATTTTCATGTTTGGTATTTTTGGATGTCTCTGCATTTGACGAAATTGCTATTTTTGTTTGCTTTTAAGTATTTTTTTTTATGTGCTTGCCGGTTAAAAAAAAAAATTAAAAATTAAAAGGCAACCAGGAATAAGTGGTTAAGAGATAGTGATAATGATTAAGTAAATTCATGCAGAAAAATTGTTGTTTATAACAAAAAAAAGAATAACATGAAGTAGATTATAATAGCAGTGCACTTTCCACGTGATATTATTGTACACCGTTTTGGGAATAGCAGATTTCTAAACTGTTTTGTTACAGGCAAATATGAAAATATTATATCAGTGTTTAGGACAGATAGCAAAAAAGCACAGAGTTACAGACAATGAAAACAAAGACTACCTTTCCCTTAAAAATCACCATGGCAACCATAGTTTCTGCCTAACTCCCATAGTTACTACATGATCTGTAGTTCTCTTTTATCCACACTACTGTGAAAATGTAGTGTGCTTCAGACACGCATGTAATTTGATTTATGCATTTTATAAAAAAAAAAAATAGCATCATTGCAAATGTATTGGCTTTTTTCATATCCGTATGTTTCTCAGTTGTTTGGCATGCAGTGATGAGGTGAAAGTAATAATGAATTTGAGAAAGGAATTTGTATTTCTAAAGTAAATTCATGGCACAAAATTAGCTGAATGAGCAAAATTAATTAAATAATTTAAGTGTTACACTTTCCCTCATCTCGGTATATTTGATCAAAAATAGCCATGGTAGTACCAACGGCTTTCCTCTAAATTACTGTAGTTTCTACAATATGTGTAGTTTATTTAATCTGATGCCCAAAAAGACTTTTATAAGCCTCCACGTATATTATAGGGTAATTTATTCACATCATGCTTTAGTTAGTTCAGTTGATCTTCATACTGAGGGACAGGGACATGGCTTTTTAAACAGCCCTGGCTGCTCTTTTCAGTCCCTATTGGAGACCACCGTGACCCCTGGTACATTGTGTCTGTGGCCCAGGCTGTGCTCCGGGGCTCTGGGACGGTGTTGGAGTGGAGGGGGGTGGACTGAAAGAGTTGATCCCAGCAGAGCAGGAGGGTCGTGGCCCGCCAACGGCTGTCAGGGAGAATGTCTGACTCTCTTTAATAGAGACGTCAACCTTACAAAGACAGCTTGACAGCTCTCAATGAATAGACAGAGTTAATGCAACTTTGGTAGCCATTTTCTTTCCTTTGCATTTTTGAAAGTGACATTTAAGATTGCATGTTGAGCTTGAAACACAACTTTCAAAGTTGGTTTCTGTTTTTGTTTTTTGTTGAGTGTCTTGATTTTGGTGTCTGTTTATTAGAGTTTCCTGTTTATGCCATGTTATATCTGCACAACTTTTTCATTTTGCAGAGTTATATTGGGCATTGTGGTGCATTTTTGCTTCTCAGAGGTGATGTGGGGAGTCTGAGTGACAGAAGTGGCTTTTATCTTTGTAGCAACACACTAAGGATTCCTCCCACTTACTTAAATGAACTCGTCTGTGTGAAATATGGCTTGTGCAAGTCTCCTCATGTTTCTGCATTCTCTCTCACACACATGCAAATACTTTTAAAGGATTTGTTTAATACGAATTGTTATTCTAATATCATAATTCATCTCTCTTTGTTTCTGTGTTTTTCTTCTCATTCGTTTTTTTTCCTTTCTTATTATTCATGTAGAAACTGTTTGATTGTCCTCCGGGGGCTTCAGACATGAGCCTTGAGGCGCTGGAGTCTGGTAAGCTATTTATTTTTTTCCTTCTGCACTGTTGCTGAATAAGTTAAAGAAAAACAAAACTATAGTCCACCCTGTGACCCTAAAATGTTTGTATTGAGAGCTGTATTGTGCATATGTAAATTGGACTGGCACGGTGTTTGACAGACATTTTTGTGAAATCTCAAGCAAAGGTCCGCTGAAAATTAGTATAAAATATATCAGTACTCACTTTCACGCTCTGTCGATATGGTTTGATGTAAGGTGATGAGGCTGTGTGTGGAGAGAGCTGAACGAACTCTGCAGTGTTTGAGCTATTGGTTGTTTAATGTTTCAGATGCAGACTCTGGTCAGGATGTGTCAGAGTTTAACTGGGATGACTACCTGGAGGAAACGGGGACACTTTCTGTTCCTCATCATGCGTTTAAACACGTGAGTAAACCATGCCAGCCCGTGTTTGTTCCACACCACTAAAATGAATCTCTAGAATCTAAAGAACAGACGTTTGTTTGTTTTTTAACCAGGCTGAAAGCTTTTAATCAAATATTATTGAATATGGCAAATACATGTCTTTCTATAATACTGATGCAAACAGCTAGAGAAAATCTTTATTCAATAGGAAGAAACTTTTATCCGAAGCGACTTGCATTTCGTTCAAGGTAAACATTTTATTAGTGCACGCAATCCCTGGGAATCAAACCCATGACCTTGCCATTACTGCAGGACTGATGTGAGCTAGCAGGGTGATTCATAGATGAACAGCTCTTTTGAGCTGGTTCTCTTAAAGAATCAGGTTTAAATCCACCAATACCCAATTAAAGTGTTTCAAATTTTTGAGACATTTCATCTCCTATGTTGTGTCTGATGGCAAAAACAGAAATGTAGAGTGCACTAAATCCAGCATGTAAGAAAACAAGTCAGCTTTTTAGTTTACTTGCTATGCATTAGTGATGTATTTCTGTTCTCACTGGATCTGTAAGACCAATAAGTGACCATTTAGATCTTAAAGAATTTATTTGCGGAGTCAGAAATTAACCAGGGCATGGGGCAGGAATACCACTGACCAAATTCTCCAGGTATTTAAATTGTGACGGCAAAAAAAATTCCTCCAAGTTGATGATTTTCATCATAGTTTATATGCTGTAATACTAGGGTTCAGTGTGGATTTACTATCTGCAGAGTTCACTGAATGTATTTGATGTTGATTTATATTGGCAACCGTTTGTTCATGTTAAAATGTATTTCAGTGGAAGTCTTGACATAAATGGATGGCATGCAGAGAGCTTATAGTTGCATGAAATAATTAATATGCAAAAACAGCTATTTGACCGATGGCAGACAAGGGAGTGTTTGTAAAACCTTTTATTATTATTATTATTATTATTATTTTGGTTTATCTTGTTTCATGCTAGTCAGTGTTTTATTATTAAAGGATTAGTTCACCCAAAAATGAACATTTTGTCATTAATTTCTCACCCTCATGTCGTTCCAAACCCATAAGACCTTCGTTCATCTTCTGAACACAAATTAAGATATTTTTGATGATATCAGAGAGCCATCTATCCCTCCATAGATAGGAATACACCTGAAATGATCCAGATCCAGAAACGTAGTAAAAACACTGGTAAAACAGTCCATGTGACATCAGTGGTCAACCTCACATTTGCGATGCTACGAGAATATTTTTTTGTGCAAATAAAACAAAAATAACATAATTTACTCATAATAATTAATTGACTTATGTCTTCCGCCATGCTCAACACGCCATATACGCAAACTGTAACATATTTGATGTAATCAGCCTTGTTTACGTCTGGGTGAAAGCACGCGCATGTGCATAATCTGTGGCTGTTTGCGCCTAGAAGAAAGCGTACTCTTCTCTAAAATGGCTGAAGACGTAAGTCGTAAGAGAAGACTGGTTGAATGTATGATGTTATTTTTGTTTTCTTTGCGCAAAAAAAAAGTATTCTCCTATCGTCGCAAAAATGTAGTTGATCCACTGATGTCACATGAACTGTTTTACTGATGTTTTTACCATGTTTCTGGAACTGGGATAATTTTAGTTGTATTGCTGTCTATGGAGGGTCAGATGGCTCTCTGATATCATCAAAAATATCTTAATTTGTGTTCAGAAGATGAACAAAGGTCTTCTGGGTTTGGAACGACATCAGGGTTAATTAATGACGGAATTTTCATTTTTGGGTGAAGTAACCTTTTAACTAAAACTAAATCTATTAAAAACATTTCAAATGATTAAATTAAAGCTTAAACATGTAAATAAAATATTAGATGAAAATAAGTCAGAAATAAGATTAAGGTGAAATACTGAAAAGTCTAAAACAATAATAGTAAAAAAAAAAAAAAACATAATAAAAGGGGAAAAACAACAAAAAAGAGAATAGTAATAATATAAAATTAAAAGCAGATTAAAATTGTCAATAAATACTTTAGTAGTATAAAAATACTGTGAGGCAAAAAAATTACACTCGTGCTGCCCTGTAGTTTACTCACCAGGTGTCACCTGGCCGTGTGTCTGCTCTGTCACCTGCTCAGACAAATGTTTTTCTTTTGCAGGTGGACCAGGGCTTGGAGACGGGTCTGACTCCTGGTATGAAGCTGGAGGTGTGTGTGCGTACTGAATCAGAAACGGCATACTGGGTGGCCACGATAATAACCACCTGTGGACAGCTGCTGTTGCTACGATATGAGGGTTACCAAGATGACCGTCGTGCAGACTTTTGGTGTGACATCATGACTGCTGACCTGCACCCGATCGGATGGAGCAAGCAGCAGGGTCGACCCATGAGACCTCCAGAGGGTGAGCAGAAACTTGGCAGTTTCACTGTGCTGTCTAAATTATGATGATTAGACCCTAATTGTTTCATTTAGTCACTAGCTCAAGAGAACAAGTGGCTTTTTAGGTAAAGGTGATTTGAATTCAGGCTCTGCAGAGGTTATGCTCTCATTTCCAAAATGCTTTGTGCGCATCATCCACACGGTGCCAAATTTACATATTTCTTTATATTCTTCAAGTGCTGTTTTGCTTGCAGCGCAGTGCTAATTCCTGTAGGTGGTTGTTCACAGTCATTTTGTGGGCATATTCAGGAAATGGGGGAGGGGTGTTTGTGTTGGGGCTTTTATTTAGCTTGCAGCTTGCTGATGGGCATGGCCTTTGCTCCTCTGAAATTATAAAAAGACTAATTTTAATACTTAAAGCTTCTTTTATTAGTAAAATTCTGCAGTAGGGCGCAGTAGGTACAGACGTGGGGGAGTCCAGATGGTTGCTGGCATTTTGCTTCTGGCTGCCTGTGCCTTATTGACAGCTGTGCTTATGGCCCAAAATACCATGTCAATGGTGAATGCATCATAAGTGCAAAATGGTATAAATCTGTCAGCAGGATAGTCTAAAGATCTGTTATGCCTTTAAAATGCTCTGAATTTGTGCTCAGGTGTCCGTGAGAAGCACCAGGACTGGGAAGCGCTGCTGGAGAAAGCTCTGGCTGAATCTTGCAGTGTACCTGCTAGTCTCCTGGAAGGGGTAAGAGAAATCCCATAAATGTAGAAGAAAAGGTATAGAGTGCTGGTCATTATTGCAAAATAAACTGGTAGAATGTGATATTAAAATTAATACTTTAAGTCAACTAAGACTATTTTTACTGGAATCAGTATCTCATTGTTTTGAGTTTGCAGATCTAAACTGTTCTAAACTGTATGAAAAAAAGGGATCATGAGAGACAAGATGCGCACAGTTTAATAGTCATACGGAATTATATAAATGTACACAATTTACACACATTTTATTTATTTATTTGTGTTATTAAAGAATACTTTTATTCAACAAGGGCACATTAAACTGATGTGCCTGTAAAGACATTTAAGAGATTCCTATTTCTAATAAATGCTGTTCTTTTGGGTGTAAATAAAAAAAATCATTCTAAAAATATGCAGCAGAATTATTTTCAACATTGATAATGTAATAATAAATACTTCTTGAACACATAATTAGCATATTAGAGTGATTTCTGAAAGACCACGTCACCCTGAAGACTGTAGTAATGATGCCTAAAAAGCAGCCTTTTCTCACCACAGAAAAAACATACATTTTAAAGAATATTAAAATAGGAAACTTTTCAATTTTAAAACGGATTCACATAATTACTGTATCTTACTGTATTTTAGAAATGCTGTCTTGGCAAGTACAAGATACTACTTTCAAAAACATTAAAACATTGTATCGACCCAAAGTGCTGTAAAACAGTATTTAAAAACATTAATTAAAATGATAAATTAATGATATCTTGTTATAGCTGTGTTTTAAACTAATGTATGTAGCACAACAATAAAATTTCCACAGTTATAGCTAAGATATTACATGTTAAATTAACTTTCTTTTGTGTTTGTAGGCTCAGCGTGGCTGTAATCCTATAGATTTGTTAAGTCCGGGTCTAAACGTCCAGCTAGTGGACCATCAAGATGCTGGGGTGGTCTGGTCTGCAGTGATTGAGGAGAACGTAGGGGGTCGTTTGCGGCTACGATATGCCGGGACAGACGGGCTCCCTGACACCCAATCTATCACGTGGGTCTTCTACCTGGACCCCCTGCTTCATTTGCCAGGCTGGGCACAGGAGCACAGCTGTACCCTTAGACCACCAGCGGGTGAGGGATTTCATAATTTCTAAAGATCTTTGTGATACATCTCTTGAAATGTCAGAAATCAAAAGTCCTTAGAAAACTCACTAATTAGGATTGACATACATAGTGTATGATTTTATTACTAGCATGGCCAGTTTTCACGTTTTTGTGTTCAATGCTGTACCAAGTAGAAGCACTAGCTAGCTTTTGAAGAAAGTATGTGGTCAGTGCAGCTAAAACCATGGAAACAGAAGCAGAAACTAGAAATAAATGTGAATGTTTAGGGTTGCTGTTGCTGCATGTTGCTGTAGCTAGATGATTGAATGAACAAATCAGCACGATTCACGGCTGATTCTTCCTGACCCATTAATGTGCAAATCAACTTAACTGTTCCATGCTGGAAGTTTAGATCAAGTGAAAAAAGGCAGGTAGCCTGTATTGTCCTCCTAAGCGCTACTAAAGTACTTTTACCCTAGGAGACCCACATATTACTGTTCTGCTAATCAATAGTAGGGATTGGTGGATGGGGGAAGGGTTTACATGGGCTTAGAACAGAGTCCACTAGCTTTTAGAAGATAAACACATGTGATGTGGTCAGCAGAGAGGTGATTGTTCCTTTGTGTATGTTTGTTTGTAGCTCTGCTCGCCCTGCGCACTGAAGCTGAATGGGAGGAGGTTAAGAAGACTGTCTCCTCAAAGGTTCAGGACTCCAGCGTCAACGAGGAGTTTTACAGGGTCAGTAAAGGCTGATTAATTACCACATGTTAGTAGAACTTGACTTTGACCCGAAGGTTGCTTGTTCGAACCCTGTTGGTGCGATCCATAAACTGGAGAGTTATGGAGATTCACTGTGACCTCTGTGACCTTGAGCTAAGCACTTAATTGCAGGTTGCAAAAGGGGGGTCATCCATGTAGTAAATGTTCCGTGGATGGAGGCAATTTTTGGGAGCTACACAGAATAATTTTTTGCGTTTCACTGCTCAGTTTTTCTGCGTTAACATGCACTTGACGGATAAAGAAACACAACACTTTTTTGAAAATAGGCTCATTTTCCAACTTCCCTAGAGTTAAACAGTTAAGTTTTACTGTCTTACTGTTGTCGAATCCATTCAGCCGATCTCTGGGTCTGGCGGTAGCACTTTTAGCTGTAGCTTAGCATAGATCATTGAATCTGATTAGACCAGTAGCATCTCACCAAAAATGACCGAAGGGTTTAGATATTTTTTTCTATTTCAAGCTTGACTCTTCTGTAGTTACATTGTGTACCAAGACTATTTAGTGTACTAAAATTTTGTAGATTGATATAACTAGGAACTACACTCTCATTTCAGTGTAATAATCAAGGAACTTTCCTGCCTACCATGGGTGCAGTAGGCGCAATGATATTACGCTGATATATCGGTCTAGAAAATCACAACTTTTTATTTTCTGTCGGTCTTAGTACATGTAACTATGGAAAGAGTCAAGTTTTAAATAGGAAAAATATCAAAACTCTTTGGTCATTTTTGAGCGGCATGCTACTGGTCTTATCAGATTCAATAATCTGTGCTAAACTATGGCTAAAAGTGCTATTGCTAGACCCAGAGATTGGCTGAATGGAGTAGAAACGGTAAGACTTAACTGTTTACCTCTAGGGGAGTTGGAAAATGAACCTATTTTCAAAAAAAGTGTTGTGTTCCTTTTAAATGAATTTCAACTTAAAAAAAAATAAAAAATTCTTGAAACTTTTTCCCATTCCATTGCCTTATTTGTTGCACCAAAAAAAGCATTCTATGTGAAAGATGCTTTAAGCTAGAGTGTGCTTCAGCTAAGATGTTAGTACTTGGCACATACATAGTTTTTTTTTGTTTTGTGCCAGACAATCATTTCCAGTATGACAACTGTCAGTTCTTTGATCATTCCATTGCAATTTATATGCATTTTATGCGAAATTAGATCACTATACAGAAAATGATAACACTGGTTATATGGCCAGATTTACTAAACAGGGAAAATTTGCATTAGAGAGCAATTCCATAAAAGTTCAGATAAGACATGCTTTTTTGGGGCGTTAAATTAATGGAGCAAATACCAATAATTAGATTAAATCATGTTGCGTGATTTATTTTAATACTCTCTACAGATGTACACACAATAAGGTCAGGTGCAAAAAATAACTATCCACGCCTTTTCAGCACTAATTCTTCACTGCGCATCTTTAGTAAATCCTGCTGTATTGTTTTAACTTCAAAAGACTGGCCCATAGTTTGCTTTTGTATGTTTTTTTTTTTTTTTTTTGCGTAAATATTTTTTGTGGGTGTACATTGGGGTGTGCAACACAATAATAATGCTTTTTCATCTGGTTTCTACTTTATTTTTTGTTTTTTAATTATTCAGTCATATTCAGACTATACACTTGTTTCTGTATTCAGGACAGATCAGCCATCAATCCACACTCCTTTACTGAAGGAATGAAGCTGGAAGCTGTGGACCCAGCAGCTCCCTTCACCATCAGTCCAGCCACTGTGACGAAGGTATCGTAAAGTTATCACCACCAAAAATATTCAACACTTTTGTAGTTTTGACCTGTTAATACTTATAGCTATGTAAAAAGACAAATGTAATGCTAATTTGGAGTTATACACCAGAAACGACCTCTTTTTTCAGTTAGTACTGTCAAACACAACCTTTGTCTATTATAAATGATGTTGGTGGAAAAACAGGCCTTCAGAAGGGTCAAGAGAATTAGTCTCCTCAGTGTTACCACACATTAAGGTCAGACATTTCACACTGAAGGATGGGTGTTTTCCATAAACATGGGTGTTTTCCAGATAACTCAGCTCAGGATGAACAGGAATACTGTGCCCTTCTTCTTATCTCTTTGTGCTCTATTCATTCACGTGTTTGTCTATGTGTGACAGGTGTTTAATGACCATTTTTTTCTGGTGCGAATGGACGATCTGAGAGACGAGGCACAGAAAGACGGAGACGGATGCTCTTTCTTATGTCACAAAGACAGTCCAGGAATCTTCCCTACACAGTGGAGTCTGAAGAACGGAGTTAAGCTCAGCCCTCCTCCAGGTCCGTACATTTGCCTGCTTTTAATTGTCATGTACAGTAAGGAAAGTGAAATAACACAAACGTCTAACAATTTATTAATAAAAGGACCTAACAGAAAGGAGGTCCACCCTTTTCTTTTAGAACAGCTTCTTGTCTTGGAATGCTGTCTTACAAGTCCTGAACTGTCTGTACGGAAAATTGCATCATTCTACTCAAGCAGGAAAACTTTGCCTAAAAGATAAGCCGATTAAATATGCCACCAAGCATTTCACTTCATCCTGCTGTCCATGAAACATTGGTTTTGTGGTAATGCTCTTACATGAGCGAGCAGTGTCTTTATTGTAGGATGCTCTCTGTCCTGAAAAATGGCTTCATTCACTGGCTGTTATACTGCCCAGCAGAGCAGTCATTAGACCTAATGGTTGGCGTGGGACGGCTGGCCATGCCATTTTGGATCCTTCCCCATGTTAACAGCTGGAAACAGACACTGAGGCTTCAGCCAAACATAAACACATCTGGGTGGGAAATCTATTAATGCGATTCATCATTTATTTGGATCTGGTTTCCTGGTGATTTCTTGACACCAGATTGTGTTGATATACTGTGGTCTTAGTTTGGGAGACATTGTTTGACCTTTTTGGACCATTGTTGCTGTGAGCAACTCAAATCAAAGTGTTTATTGTCAAATCTCTTGTACGCCTCACATACTGCTAATGGCCAATCAACATATTGATTAGTTCATCTTTTCAATTGCCATTGGGGCTCTGTTTGTGATTTACTTCAAAGTTAAAATCTTGTTTCATCTAGCGTTTTCAGTTATTTTCTAATATATATGTATATTAGGGAGCGAGTCATGCAGTTGACAGTTTCTCAGGTGCACTTGTTGACCTGTGTGTGTGTTTGTTGTGTGTGTGTGTATATGTGTAGGGTTCCAAGGTCAGGACTTTGACTGGGCAGACTATCTAAAGCAGTGTGAAGCTGAAGCAGCCCCTCAGCAAAGCTTTCCTCCTGTGAGTTTCTCATTTGGTGCAAAGGCACTGCAAAAATATATTAAATTAAATTGAAATACAAATATTTTTTACGTTTACAAATAGATATATAAATGACTTATTTTGAGCATGATTAAGAAAACAGTTTTTTGTATGTTTATTTAATGCATGTGGTTTTATGTATACATGCAGTGTATACATATGTTTGTACTGTATATTTTTTATGCTCACCATTTATTTGATCAAAATATGTGATTTCTGTCATGGCAAAGCTGAATTTTCAGCATCATTACTCTCTTACAGTCTTCAGTATCACATGATCCTTTAGAAATTATTCTAATATGTTTCAGGATTCTTTGAATACAAAGTTGAAAAGAAACTACGTTTTTTTATAGCATTGAAAAAATGTAATGTCACTTTTGATCAGTTGAATTAATCTTTGCTGAATAAAAGTATTTCTTGCAAGACTTTGAAATGCTTCTTTAATTTCCTTGTAGGACCCTTCTGATCAGTGCATTAAAGAGTCTATGATGCTGGAGGCTGTTAACCCACTCTGCCCTGAAAACATTCACGTAGCAACTGTTACCAAGGTCAAAGGTCAACACATGTGGCTTCGTTTAGAAGGTGGGATGTCATCACTACTATTTTTTTTTTTTCTGCAGCATGACAGCTCTGAATGACCAAAAATAATTATACAGTGTCTCCTTGAACTGGCGACAAACAGCAGAGACCCTGATTTAAAAATAGCAAGACCACTAATGGACTGATATAAGACTGGGCTTAACCCTTTATAGACATTCCAGAAGGTCAGTAGACATGAGCATTAGTCTTATTTATCTCTCCCTCCCTCTCTATGTTCAGGACTGAAGCAAGCCATCCCAGAGATCATAGTTCACACAGACTCCATGGATATTTTTCCAGTGAGCTGGTGTGAGACCAATGGCTATCCTCTTCTACACCCCTGCAAGCCCAGAGGTCAGTTTTACAGCCAAGGTGCTGTGCATACAAATGACTTCTTAAATAGATATTTATGTTCTCTAATGAAAGTGAAGAAAATCAAATACATTTGAAGTTGATTGTGCTAAAGTGGATCTATTGCATATTAATCACAAGTAGTACACACTATAAAGTTAAATCCTAATTTTTATATGAGTAAGTATTGAGTGATATGTAATTAAATATGCTAATAGGTTTTAACTATACCTAGTGTCAAATTACTTTTTTTTTTTTTTTTTTTTTAATTAGGGTTGGCTTTTTATGAGACTTAAATTCATATTTTATGTGTTCTTTGCAGTGGAGAAACAGAGAAAGGTTGCAGTTGTTCAGCCAGAGAAACAGTAAGAAAGACACAAAATAGTTTGAATTGAATCAATTATGTTTGATTATGGAAAAACACTTATTTATCTCTTTTGTCACAGCCGGGTACCATCCAAAGACTCCTCACCTGATACTACCAAACAACAGATTAACAGCAGTCAGACTGAGATGGGTAAGTGCTAGATACACATTAGAAAAACATTTGGTCATGTGCATTCAAATCAGTTGTTTACACACTATTAAAAGCTCAATGGTCTCTAACATGGAACTAAATTTAATTGTGTCTGTGTCACCAACAGGCCAGGCGAATGGCAAGTACTGTTGCCCCAAGATCTATTTTAACCATCGCTGCTTTTCAGGGCCCTACCTCAATAAGGGCCGTATTGCAGAGCTGCCGCAGTGTGTAGGACCTGGGAACTGTGTCCTGGTGCTGAAGGAGGTTAGCCATAACAGAGTGCTGATTTGAAGTAGTATTTAAATTTTAATTTAAATTTAAATTACAAAAAATGTAATACATTTATAGTAGCACATAATAATAAAAATAATAATCTTAATCACTTTATATATGTAAATAAAAAAAAAAGTAAAAATAATAGCTTAGATTTAATGGTTGCTGTAATATATATATGCAGTCACAACAAATGTGTCGTTAACTAACTGCATGATTTGTATAAATTCATATCAAAGTCACTTTTGATAACAGATCAATATTAAATGTTGAAACATTAATTTTCTGTAAATCTGCTTTGAAACAATATGTATTTATCTGCATTTTGTAATAACTTTAAACGTGTCAGAATCTGGAGTTGAACTGTTGCTAATGCTGACCTGTTGACCTGTGGGCTGTCCAGGTGCTGACACTGCTGATAAATTCTGCCTATAAGCCCAGTCGAGTGCTGAGAGAGCTGCAGCTGGACCAAGAGGGCCGCTGGCAGGGTCATGGAGAGACACTTAAAGCCAAGTGAGTATATGTTGACCTAAACATTTCTTTTCTTTAAAAAGGGAAGAGAAACAGAAACATGTCTGCAGAGGTAGCTGTAAAAGGTTGATTTAACAGGTTGTTGGAACACGTTTGAATCATTGTTTATAATAATTAGTTTGCTTTTAGTTTTCTGAGCAGTCTTTGTGTTTTACAGGTACAAAGGGAAGAGTTATAGAGCGACAGTAGAGATTGTTCGCACTGCAGACCAGGTGGCTGATTTCTGTCGGAAAACCTGCATTAAACTGGAGTGCTGTCCTAACCTGTTCGGCCCACGAATGGTGCTGGAGCGCTGCTCAGAGAACTGCTCTGTGCTCACCAAAACTAAATACAGTGAGCATCTTTTCTCTATTTTATCAATACATATAGGAATTACATAGGAAAACACTCCAAGGTCTCATTTTATCCCAAAATCAAAACTTTAGAAACTGATGTTTGCTTAAAGGAATAGTTCCATACCATAACATTCTCTTTTTATTATTATTATTATTATTGTTGTTGTTGTTGTTATTTTGTATATTATTACAGTAATAATAGTATATATGCTTGGCAGCCTTAAATGCTGATTATGATCTATAAACTTTATTATTATTGCTTAATTTTGTATGGGAAAAATAATATATTTTTTCCAAATTGAGTGGTAGTATTACTGATGTGCTTTATCTTTACTTTCTGTTAAGATGGCTCTGTAAAACTCACAGTATCTGTTTTATAGCATATTACTATGGGAAGAAAAAGAGCAGGCGTGTGGGCCGACCTCCCGGTGGACACTCCAACCTAGAGGGAGGTGTGAAGAGACGAGGCCGGAGGAGGAAGAGGAGGAAGCAGCTCTTCGTCCACAAAAAGAGACGTTCTTCTGCTTCAGTTGACAACACTCCAGCAGGTTCCCCACAGGTAACAAAAGCAACATTGGACTGCTAAAGTCTGTGACCTTTAGTGAAAATGCCTTTATTTTGCATTTTTCTAAAAATGCTTCTCATTATAAACATACGCATAACAATTTGAGAAAAAAAAATAAATAAAAATAACATAATATTTGCTATTTTATTACTTTCTCAATGCCACAAATTTCATGAGTGTTCTACAAATAGTCCAAATTCTTAAACATTTTTGCTTTATTTTACATCATAATGCTTTACGTTTAGATTATGTTTAGTGTTAAATAGACTCTTGAACCAAGATTTTCAGATGTTTGGACTACACTAAATATTGAATCAAATATGTTCAGAGTAACTGCTTGACAAGAACCATCTTCCTCCATCTGTTTTAATGTGGTCATTAGAATGTGAAATGCACAATCTGGTGAAACATTTGCACTCAGAGTAAATGTCATTGCCACTTAGATTTAGCCCATGAGCAGAATTCAGATGCGTCTACCATCAAAATGAACATTGTGGCCATTAATATAGAATATATATAAGTTCAACCAGAAGGAGTATTAAACTGGATATACAAATCTACTAATGTCACTGTTTGGTCTTACAGGGTAGTGGTGATGAAGAAGATCTGGATGAGGATGACTCTCTAAGTGAAGACACAGGCTCTGAACTGCAAGACGAGCTGATGGATGACTCTGAATATTCAGAGAAGAAGTCACAGCCCCCCACCCCTTCCCCATCCCCTCCAGAAACCCCCCGTCCCACACGCAGACGGCGCAAAGCTCGCTCACCGTCCTGCTCAGATGATGAGAACAGGCCTCCTTCACCCAAGGTAACTTCTTGAACTATTAGACAATAATGTGATATTTAATATTAATTTACAGCATTGATTCTTATACATGGGGCTGGGGCCTATTCCAAGAGGTGGTAAAATTGCTAAAATGTATTTAAAATAAGACTAAAATAATATGCTTGAAGCTAAAAAAACTAAAGATCAAGATGTAAGCTGACATCATAGTTATTTTAGTGGTTTATGTGGAAAAATAGAAAGCAGTTATCAGCATAAAAACTACAAATATCGGGCTCTTTTAATATCGTTTCTGACAAGCCTTGAAGTGAGAAAGGTTGAGACCTGCTGGCTTACAAAATAACTTTAACATTTAGGAATATAACTCCATAACTAGGTTTTGTGCACGATAACACATAATGCAGAACTGACTGTGTCTTTACTTCTGAAGAGTCCACGTACTGAAGTTCCTCCAAAGCTCTGTTTGGACAGCAGTCCACTGGAATGGAGTGTCACAGACGTTGTTCGTTTCATCAGGACCACCGATTGTGCTCCACTGGCACGCATCTTTATGGATCAAGTAATGAATGCACACATCTAATATATCCACAGCTCCAGTACATTAACATCAAGTCACACTGCCATTTATACTCTTCTGTGAGCACCTGTGATTGAATTTTAAAGGGTCTTAGATTACCTGCAGTATCATATCATAAGTACAGCGTGAATAATGAGGAAACTAATTAGTAAGTAATGGGAACAATTCACCAATAAGTGCAACAAAATCAATACATTGTTGTGAGAATTCTTTATTTGTGGCCAGCTTTGTAGACATTTTGGACCCCAAGACATTCCATACACTGCATTTCATGGCTCACATGCTTATTTCTGGTGATTTAGGGTATTTTTTTCATTTACAGGAAATTGACGGTCAAGCGCTGCTTCTGTTGAACCTTCCCACTGTCCAAGAATGTATGGACCTGAAGCTCGGCCCCGCCATCAAGCTGTGCCATCACATCGAGCGGATCAAGCTAGCATTTTACCAACAGTTTGCCAGCTGAGGTTGATATTCTGTAGAGAAGCGCAGGGCATTTGACATTTTGGGTGATGTTCCTAATGTTTGTGATCTTGCTTGTGCTCTATGGATCATAGGACCTTTAAAATCACTTAGCGCTTTAGATGCCTCGTGTATTATTAGATACTGCTGGAGGGGTGTTATTCAACAGGGTGAATCTGGTACTTGTACAGCTGGGCTCTACATCTCAAATTAAGCCTGGACTACTGTTAAGTTTGTCAACTTTTTTTAAAGATTAGTTCAGCTCAGGGTGAGGTTAGACCTGAGTCGGAGGAACTAGTGCATTCAGTGTCTGCAACAAGCAAAGCTCTTGTTTCTGAAACCTTTATTAACTGTAGAGCGGATGACAATGCAATTACCTTAAGCACAAAAACCAATTGCCCATGTACTGTAAGTGGTATGCAAACGTGTACATACAGGAGCGTGAATGTAAATAATGTAAATAGGCAGATGTTAATTTTAGTGGGACTGATTTAATGCTCCCATTTCGGTTTGTTTTTCTATAAAATGCTTGGGAATTACGCTGCAACACAACAGCGTAAAAGATGAGGCCATTGTGGTTTCTGTAAATACTAATAATCATTTGCTCATCCTAACGATGCATTATTAAATAAAAGTGCAGAGTAATAAAAAAAATGACGAGGTGTTATGGTTAAGACGTAAGCACACAAAGATTTCAGGTTATGTCAGTGACTGTGATAGGGATAATATTCATAATGGCTAATCCAGGGTTTATCAACAACACCAAACTGAAGGGTCTTGTACTCTTACAAATGTGTCTGCTTGTAAAAGTAATATTTTAACATTAAGTAGAATGCAGCATCTGTGTTTAAATGCATATACTGCATTAAATAATATCAGGGGCCTCTATGTTGTAACGGTCTAAATAAACGGTTTTGGTCTTGCAAACGCAAAGCTATGCCCTCTGCTCAACCAGATAGCATAATTTGATTTGTTATCTATGGATTGTATTTGAATTGATAATGAGATATGCAACAGTCTCCCTTTTCTTGATTTAGCAGTCCGTGTCCCTTGATCCTTCTTCTTTAAGCATTTTGTGCTGAAATGGTGAAAGATGGTTTTGAAATGTCTTGCCACATTCTGTTTTGTTCATTTACTGGTTTTCATCCATTTGATTAAAAGTTGTTGAAATAATACTGGTTTACCTTTAATTATATGTTGGTGGAAACTTATTTAAAAGAAAAATAAAACGAACAGAATCTTGCCTTTGTTTTTGTTTTGTTCTGTTGTGGTTGGGGCTGTGATAGCTTTTTTTTTATTTATTATTATTAGTTTATTCAGTTTTATTTTCTTTAGAATATAAATTTACAGACCATAGATATTTAATATATAGATGTTTAAGTAGATGTTTCTGCATTTTAGTTATATGGAATAGTACAAAAAAAAAAAAATATATATATATATATATATATATATATTATTGAAGGTTTAAAAATTATTTGATTAACTGAAAGTTCTAAGGAACAGAATTTATGTAAACAGACTTTTCTTTTACAGATTTTTGATCAATTTAATGAATCTGTGTTACATAAAAGCTGCAATTTCCTATATAGTATAGAATTTATATAAATAGTGCTTAGAAATATGCAATTATTAATTAAAACACTATAAACCCCACAACATTCCTTATATACATATATATATATATATATATATATATATATATATATATATATATATTGGTTCCTTGGTTGGGAATAAAAAATTATTAAACAAATGCATTTTACAATACAAAAGTTTTACTGTTCATTAAGTAAATTCTAAGATTTACTGTAATTTCATGAAATGCACCTGCTGCGACCAGGGATTTTCTTAGAACTACATATCCCATCATGCTTTAGTCCGACGTGACATATTGATGACGCAATAGATCGTCGCATAAATGAGTGTAAACGGCACCTGAATACGTTGGAAAAAGGAAGTGTACTGTCGTTACGGATAACGTTTCTCTTTACCAGATACGTATGTGACTAGTTTTGGCGCCGACCTTCTTGAATCTGAGCGATTGAGAATCAACTCTTTTGTTGTAAGCAGCGGTGGCGGGGTTTTCCTCAGCTGGTTTGCTAGCAGGAGCGCCTCTCCGGACTCTCGCTATGAAACAGCAGAACTACCAAATCAGCCGCGTATTATTTGCCTTTCAAACGCGTTTTAACGGGAAGTGAAGTTGTGAAGACCTTACTACTTGATTTAATTTAACCGTAACCGTTCACCTGCTTTATTTAAACTGTAAAGCCACAGTACTTTATTCTAGAAGCTAACCGCACGCGCTGTAACTTACAATAATATAACCGATAAATGTCTCCATGACAACGTGTGTGCTGTAGTATTGAGAACATCGATTTGAAGCTACCGATACACATCTGAGTCTGTAGCATGTTTACTCGATGCTGAAGGAGATGTTTATACAGCACAACCTGCTGACAGACATTAGGTAGCTCACAGCTGGATGGCGACGCATCGAGGTCCAGTATGAAACACGATACATCTGCGCTTCAGTAACCGTGACTGGAGGCTCATAGGAGAGCCTTCATTATGTACCATAGCTGTGTCATCGTCCTGTCGATCACCTCCACCTTTCAAGACTGATATTTTCTGGCTTTGTTTTTTTGGTAAACACTCGTGATCCACCAAGTGTTGCGCAATGGCGGGTGTTGGGGTCAGCGTGCTGTCGCGGGATCTGCTGCCGTCTGCATCCTCCAACTCCTCGCCCACAGATCCTGATAACCGAGGCTGCTCAAACGGGGACTTCATGGACTCCTTTGGCATCTTCCTGCAGGGCCTGCTGGGAGTAGTGGCCTTCAGCACCCTTATGTGTAAGTACAGGTAACTGTCTTCATTAAAGCAGTAGATAATGCCCCCCAAAATTAAAACGTACTCGCCCTCAGGCCATCTGAGATTCGTTTCTTGATCAAAACAGATTTGGAGAAGTTTGGCATTACATTACTTGCTAACCAAATAAATCAAATGGGTGCCATCAGAATCCCAACAGCTGGTAAAAAATATCACAATAATCCACACCACTCAAGTCCAGCAGTTTCCATCTTGTGAAGAAATAAAGCTGCATGCTTGTAATATTCAAATCCATCATTAAAAAAATATTGCAATGTTTTTATTAGCTGTCTGGGGTCTCATTCTGACGGCACCCATCCAGTCATTAGTCCACTTAAACGAGTCCCTTCAAACTCGCATTCCTCTGCCTCCACTTCTGAGAACAACAGCCACATCGCAAAATCTATTAAACAACAATCCACTGTTGCGCCATATTTTTTTTTGCGATATTAAAGGAACGATTCAGGTTGATTCAAGGGTTTGGTCCTAGAAGCACACAGGTGAAGGCATGTTCGTGAACTTCCACGCTCACCACTGCCACCCTGAAGATAGATTAATTAGACTCTGTGTGAGCACGTTTAAAGGGTACGTAATGTTGGCTCTTTGGTTTTTGCTTGGCCACAACCTTCCTCTCAGATCTTCTTAACTTGCTTAGGTCATTTACAGACCCCTGGTCTTTAGGCATGTGTGTACTTGCATACACTTCTTACATGTCTCATTGACATGAAAGAATCTGTGTCGGGATGTTCATACCAAGAATGATGACTGTAAAGTCAAAAACACAGAGGAATGATATCGTTGAAATCACTCTGAGTCCCTTTTTTCCAAGCATCGAGCAGTTAAAAACATTGTTTAATTTCATTCAATAATAACTAATTGATAATTTTGCATACATAAGAGAACTTATGATAGACTTTTACTAGGTGTAACTTGTCATGGTTTTAATGACACATCAAGTAACACAGAGATCAACTGACTCTCTGCTCTCTTAACTCATTAGAGATTAAAAAAATCACTACAACAGTCCAATAGAACAGGGTAATCCAGAGGAATATATGAGATGTGTGAAATTGTAAGCTACATGTCACCATCTCAGTGGTTATGTGAGCTGTAATCGTAAAGAGCAAGAGATTGTGTTCAGGGGACACAGTTAATTGCTGTACACAAACAAACAGCCATTGTGTGAAACAGGCTGCTCTTTATTTGTGTGAACCATTGGGTCACGTTTGGAAACTAGGATGGCTGCACTAGTGGTTTCCACAGCCTAAAAAGCAGCAGTTCTCACTTCTTCATTTAAAGCCAAACAATTGCATTTGTTTTTGTTTTTATTATTTCCTTTTCTGATGATTAAATTTTTGTTTTAGAATCTAAAATTTTATTTTGAGGTGGATATACAGAAAATATATTAAAGAAAGAAAGAAAATGTCATTATTAAAAAATGGAAATAAAAAAAAAAACTTTAAGCGCTTTATCATTTTTCTTAGGGGAAAAATTGGAATGACTGCTACAATTGCGCATTGTGCTTTGGTTTTGCATGTGAAAGCAGAAAACTCTTTAAACCTGTGATGAATTAGTTCCTCATTCAGTTCTTCCCCTTTTGAAATGTCAGTCTCATGTATTATTTATTGACCTCTGCGTTTTTGTAGCACTGTATCTGATCGGGCCAGAGTTTTTAGCATCAGTAGCACTCCCCCATGTGGCAGACATTATTGATCACCCCATTTCCTGCTTCCAATATGTAAGCTTGTGTTTCCTCTCCACAGTGAAACGCTTCAGGGAACCCAAGCACGAACGGAGACCTTGGAGAATCTGGTAAACTGCCTTTTTGTGTCATTAGCAAGTCCTAGATACTTAAACACATGCGCACGGTCAATGCTGCTCTCCACTGACCTGAGATCCGTCTAGCGACCCTCTGTAGCCCCGTTCCCCTCGTGATTTAACGGTGAGTTCTAACCAGGTCTCCTCCCTCTCACTGCCCCCCCCCTCCCCTTCACCTCTCTCAGGTTTCTGGACACCTCCAAACAGGCCATAGGGATGCTGTTCATTCACTTTGCCAATGTCTACCTGTCTGACCTCACAGAGGAGGACCCATGTTCACTGTGAGTCTGTGTGTGCGTTGTCGTTTCAATGTTTCCCCCACACATCGTTGTACTTCCCGCAGTGTTTTGTGTCTGTGATTTTTACATATTTGTTATCAGCTGTGATCAGCGACCAACTACTGCTGTTGTTTTCCGCAGATACCTGATCAACTTCCTTTTGGATGCGACATTGGGCATGCTGGTGATCTATGGCGGCGTGAAGGCTGTTAGTGCTGTGGTTGAATGGAAACAGTGGGATTCGCTGCGTTTTGGAGAGTATGGTATGAGCCTTAACATCAGTTGTTAGGAGTAAATTGAAATTCTTGCGGGAACCGTGAGTTAATCATGGACTAGACACTTCCGCTAAGCTTCTTTATGTGAATGTGGCCTCATATGAGGAGGGCAGTCCTCGGACTCATGACTGGGAAAGCCCTTTCGTTTCTTACCATTGTTCAAATTGTGTTCACTGAATGAAATTCATTTGAAATTAGGATAGCAATCTTGTTCTTCACGGACCATAATGCCTGTCTGAAATCAAACAATAAGGAAGAATGAAGGTTCCCTTGAAAATAAACTAGTCAGACCATCTTTCAAGGCACTGTAATGCAATTATGTTAATTTAGATGATAGATGTAACTAGTTTAACAAATTTTAACGCTAGTTTCTTGTTTGAGTTAACAATTGAACTGCACATACAGCGTTGTTGGAGTGAAAGATACATTTATGATGATTGATGAACAGGAAACTTGGTTTTCAAGCAGTGATTCTTAACATTTTTCACCTAACAAGACTTACCAAATAAGTATTCTGATTTTATTCATTTACTTGACTTTCCAGGTCTAGGCTTCCTCATATATACACATTTTCAAGGCCATGGGAATCTTGGTTCTTTAATAAAAAAAAATTAAAACAATAAATATATATATATATATATATATATTTGAATGCTTATTTTGGGGCCCTCTTGGTTAAGAAGCACTGTTTTGAAGTGTAGTATGTCTAATGTTTGCACATAGGTGAGCCGGTTCAGTGCAGTGCCTGGGTGGGACAGTGTGCTCTCTACATTGTCATCATGATGTTTGAGAAGGTCATGATCATGTTGGTCCTCCTCCTCCCACAGTGGAAGAAGGTCAGTCAGGTTTCCAAATACTAATGAATGTTTGTGGTTCATGTTTTGTACTAACAGATATTTTTGGAGAAAATTCATCATTGTGTCATTACAATACTGCTTTACTAACTTGCAGTCAAGGAAAAATTCCACCCAAAAATGAAAACTGTCATTTAAAGTGCCCCTATTATGCCTTTTCAAATATGATCTTTCATGCAGTGTGTCATGTAGCTGTATGTGAACATAAA
>JAUMHE010000060.1:14087538-14110233 GCA_032359235.1 Enteromius mattozi
TATGATTGAAATTACAAAAAAATATCTGCCATTGGGCTGAGAAATATTACACTTAATTTAAGCAGGAAAGCAAAAACTGTGGTGTTTTTGTCTGCTGTGTAGAACGCATGGGGAAGGTGGCGCCGTCTGTTTTCAGTGGAGCACGATCTGGAAGTGAGACAGTGCTTGAGAAACCCAAGCCTCCATCAGGAAGCGTGTTTGGCAAATGAGTGCAGAATGGACAAATGGACTCTGGGTTTTAAATGTATGTCCATGAGCACACAGAGTACTCTTTTAGCATCCACATCATGAATTAATCAACTGTAATTTGGATAATTATGTCGCGTATTTGTAAGTGTTAGTGTATACATTTTTTATACGGTTTGGTGTTGCTAAACATGTTGCACTTAAAAAAAAAAAAAAAAAAATTCTAGTGTCATGTTTTGTATATTAATAAATTGCTAAAAGTGTCTCTGAGTCACCAAGTTTGATTTCTCGGTCATGTCAGTACAAATGGAAATAGGTGCTCATTAAAGTATGTAGTCATCTAAGCTTTCCTCGTCAAGTTTGGGTTGAAATTCTATATCGATGGCTGGTAAGTACATCCATAGCTTTAACATCACCAGTACAGCAATTCCCACAATTGCATGAAGTTGCATGGTGTTTTGGGACATTGCCATCAGCTGTGACAAAAGAACATGAAAGCTGTAAATTAATTTATAATTTTGCTATGACACAAATAAATAAAAACCTTCCTAGTAAGTGTGTTCTTTGTCATTTACAAGGTTTAAAAGATTTTTTAGTAAAGCAAGGCCTGCAAACTTAACTATAATATAGTCTAAGGTTTATAAATCATTAAACCAATAAATTACCTAAATTATATTGCTTCAAAAAAAAAACAACAAAAAAAAGTCTGAATGTGCCAAAACGCATAACTGCAAAATCAGTCTTATACAAAAAACAAAGCATACTGTACAATTATGATGCATGCTGGTCATATTAATACAGAGACTGAAGCAGACCTCCTGTTTAAATAAGCTACTCTGTGATTAAATTTTAAAAATTGGTCAAGTTTTACTTAGATAAACTAGATGACACTACGTGCTGCACAATAGCAGACCAAAAAGTCTTTTACAAATTATCTTTCAAAAAAGTAAAAGATGCTACCAAAGGCAACAAAATGAAGCACAAATATTGAATGACACGACTTTACATTTTTAAAACAGCGTGTTTATTTATTTAATTTTAAAAAATAAAAAATAAAACTAAAAAGGACTATTTCATTGTCGCTATAAGAAACAGTACGGAAGCACTGAGAGTCTTTGAGCATTTCTAGCTCTTCAAGTATGTTCGTTCTGTTTATACACCAGGGGACTGTGCCTCTGAGGGCATGGGGCCGACTCGGGTTCCTCGGCCCATTCGATCAAACTCCTGATCCTCTCCAACGAATCCATCTTTTCCTTCATTCAGCAACAACTGCAGTGAAGTCCAAACAGCAGCAAACGGTTTCGAGTGGGAAAAGTGAAGCGATGAGCACAAGAAATGAATCGAGTTAGAGATGCACGTAAGAGGAAGAGCAAGACGACAGTAGAAGAGACTCAAAGAAATAAAAGAGAGTTAGGAGGGAAGAGAGCAGTTGCTATGGTATTAAAAACGAGGAGAAAGATCTCCATCCAGTGTATGTTAAAACCACTCCAGTCAATTCAATGCAATGCAACACTCAGGAAATTGCATAAATGTACATCCTAAAGATAGTTACGAGAACAATGAACAACACGGCTTGCATCATTTCCAACAACAAATAAAAGGAAACTCAGCAATACAATTTATGTTGACGGAAAAAGATCAAAATGTAAACAAATTCACTCCTTCGGTGAAACAAAGAGAAAAAGTGGTTGTAGGATTTGTCCGTGTCCTCCACTCTTGTGCCGCTTCCCTTCATACTAAGTGCAACTGAGGCAGTGTTAGTCTCCATCTTTGAATCAAAATTCCCGCCCTCCAGTCCCTTCACGAAACGACAACCACAGTGCCCCTGCAGGTCATCTGGGGTGCAGCAGAAACCGGTCCAGGTACTGCGACATGGCTTCCCAATTCCGCCACAGAAAAGCCAAGATTACCACAAGGAGCAATGTGGAAAGTGTACGGCTACGTGTTTTCATCAGCGGAACTACACAGTTAGCGACCGTCGAGACGAATACTAGGAGCACCGCCATGACGGCCAGCAGCACGTTGATGAGTTTGCCAAGTAAAGTGCGTGCTGTGGCGTTTTCCAAACCTTCCAACTGAACCACTTGCTGTTGCTGCTGTTGAAGCTCCATCTTAGAGATGCGTGTTTGACAGGCTTCTAGTGCCTCCTACAGGAAGGGAGAGAGAATGGTGTTACGATTGTCACAAACTTCGAAAACAACACACCTGGAATCATTTATTTCAAATGGAGACTATGGGTGCATGGAGTTACGGTTATACAAGTACACAAAGTTTTCAGATCTGATATACGCTTACAATGCAGTGAAATATTTGTGATGTATTCTACTCAAAATAAAACACCTTAACTCTATTACTGTAAAATCCGTTGGTTAAGAATCATTATGCTTAGAATAACTATGTTGTAACTGTTAAATAATTATTTGTGCCGATTAGCCACAGAATGTTTTTGTTTTTTTTTCCAGATGTATTGGTGGTTATATGTTTTGTATGGATATTTTAACACGTTCATTATTTATTCATTTTACCATAGTAAATAAGCAAAGGGGAACAGCTGCTACTGAAAGCTAAGCTATCCTTTCGAAAAAGACAACTTTTAGTGAATGCGGCTCATCCACATCTTCAATTTCAGAAAATGTAAGACTTGAATACTAATAAAGGGTAACGGAGTACAACATGGACATTTTAGCTTCATCATATCATTAAGAATAAGCCCTCAAAGAGGACTCTGAGTGAGTCACATGGATTTCATTATGAAAACTGAATTAGAAGACTAAATGTTTTCCATCAGATCGATACAAAATAGCTTTATGATAACAGCTAATGTTCTTTCCCATCAGAAAACTTAGCTTTAACAATCTCCTGTTCACTTAAAGGTTTATATACCCAAACAAAGATTGGTAAAAAAAAAAAAAAAGGTAAAATATTGTTGAATATTTCCGGGTTTCTCAGCAGCAGAAGTTGTCTTAGTTGCAAGAGCAGTCAATGGGAGAGTAACACATATATGTTTTTTGCATTCCTATTTGCTCAAATAGCAAAAGAAGTACCCCACAATAGTGTTTTCATGAAAAAAAAGAGAGCGATGTTAAATTTACCATCCCACTCATAGACGCTGTATTTTTTTTAAATTTGATGTAATACAAAGTATAGTGTAATAAAAGTATAAACATTTTTAAAAAATCAAATACAAAAAACTTGAGGATTTACAATGCTGATGACAATTAAACACGTCAGTGTAGTCCTATAAAAAGGGTTCCCCAGAATTTTTAAGACTAATCAACCACCTTGTTTTTTTTAGTAAAATAAAAAATAGCTTTTATTTTGGCTCTTATCAGGTTTAAGGGATTATGCTATTAATTCTTTGACACCTCTCACTAAAAGAAATCATGTCCTTCTTTAAAAATGGTCAAATTAAAACATAAAGATAACAAAATAACATTAATGTTGGATGTGAGCACCTGTATGTCTCTGGCTCGTTCATTAGACTGGTAAGCAATTTTCTCCTCCATGCTGGCAAGCTCCTGCTTCAAGTTGTGAATCTCATTTTGATGCAGTTCTGTTAAATCATTCAACTGCTCCTCCAGACGTTCACACCTAACACATGAACATACAAAATGAGATAAAGCAGCGAAATAAAAGGCCAGGCAAATAGAACATCATCATCCTCTCCAGTGCCTTCTCAACAAGCATGCTGTTTGACTGTGAAACCTTCAATATCTATACAAACCTACACAGACCACACAGCAGTGCCAGCAGAATCAGTTTCTATAGTAACATGTACCTGTATCTCTCCTCTTGCAGGGCTTGCATGATTTCTGTGTAGTCTCTCTGATAGTGACTCTTCAGGTTGTCAAAGGATTCTTCTAGTCGATTCTGGTTGTCCTTCAGTTCCTGGATCTCGTGCAGCAGTGCATCAAAGCCTGAGCTCTGGCCATGCTCCAGTGTATTACCCTTTGAGCTCGGAGGGCCTCCGGGAGCCCCCGTGGTGCTGTTTGCTCCTGCTGACCCTGATGTAGCGCTGGAGCAGTCGTCCTCACTGCCGTATTTTGGGCTGGATTGCAGCTGCCCAGGTCCTGGGGTCCTGGTGACTGCTGTCCGTGAACTTGTTACAGACTCATCAGGCCCTTGTTGTTCATCTAAAGAGTCTTTTAAAGCAGAGATGTTGTCTGCACTTCCAAACTTGTTGCGGATGAGAGAGGCAAACTCACGAGGTTTAGACACGACTGCTCCCGCAGCGGAGTGCGTTGCCTGAGAGATACTAGAGAGGCCACCGGTTACCTGAGAGAGGCAAATTATGTAGTCAAATATATGTAGCAGTGACGCCAAGGTATGAGCCTCTGATCTGGATGAGTTTGTGGGGGGCTGATATAAAAATCATTGTCACCCGAAGTTGCACAAAGAGACAAAAAGTTGGAATAGAGTGGAATGATAATGGAATGATTTTTTTTCAGGCAGTTTTGACCAGATTTTAGCCATAAAAAGTAGTTGCAAATTTTGCATATTTGCAACTACTTTTTATGGCTAAAATCTGGCCAAAACTGCCTGAAAAACAAAACACTAACAGGGTAAGAGTGATACTAAAGCTCTATTCCAAGAGCTAGTAAGCCACCTACCCAGACAGCATTTTAAGGCACCACAGGCACGCTTCCAAAATGCAGGCTTTTCTGAAAGGTAGGCAGCCACATTACAAAAGGCTACACTGAATTCTTCTCATAGAAGGCAATACCGGAATGTAATGTCACAGAGAAAACTCATGACAAAATCCATTCAAGATGGTGGACCATGAATGGTTATTCAATATCATAAAGTACCAATAAAAACTGCCTCCATCCATACTTTTTCCAAACTGCTCACCCTACATTACTTAGAGTCAAAGGGATGCTGGAGCTTAGCATCGCAGGCCACAGACAGGCCAATGATTATCTATATAATTAAAATATAATTTAAAAAAGGTTCAATTTAATAAAAACAAATACAATTTTGCCCAATTTCTATGTGCTAGGCATGTTTTATAGTTATTAGAATATGATATTGTTGAATTAGCAACAAACTAATATTAGACAATATCATTTGATTGTATTTTTGTGGAGATTTCTGTGGCTATATGTCAGGGCTGCAAGATATTTAAAAAATACATTCCCCATGCAATATCACATAATGCATGCATCAGAGGAGCACACATAGATCTTAGTAAAACAGCATGCCCAATCTCTGCTATCTCTAATGATATTCTATTTATGTTAGGATAGCTTTTAAAACATTAGGCATCATACACTTGCTGACTTTGCATGATACACTTAACCATTGAGTATCACACACTACCAAACCTTTAAATTGCTCCAAAAACACTACAAACTCTCAAAGAAAATGTGCCTTATTGCTAGGATACGCATGAGAAATAAAAACAGTATGTATTCTAAAATCAGTACAAAAATATTAAACATCTTTGACTTCCTCTGGAATCAGAGTCTGTAACTAAAAAAAATTGGAGTCTGGTTCCATCATACACTACCCAACTTTATGTGGAAATCTGACTGCCCAAAACCTGCAGACTGACTATTGCTTTTAGCTTGTCCAGACTAAAAAAAAAAAAAAAAAAAAGCTGAAATTTGGGCAAAAGTCATGTAGTGTATTCCAGTCTTCAGTAGGCAGTAGCCGCGTTTGCACTGTCGGGCCAAAAGCAGGCATGCTAGTGTGTGCCAGGGCCAGTCGCGTTTCCACTGTCACTTCCGGGGCTTGATCGTGCCTCATCGGTGCTTCCTCGGGGCCAACAGCCCGGCTTTTTTGTGGGCCACCTGGGGCTAGAGGTGTGGTTATGAACAAAGGCGGAGTTTCTCCGCAGCTGGAGAGTGTCAGCACCGCAGATCATTTCATACAGTTAATATATAACACCGACATCAAAGACTTTTAATATAAATTTTAGCTAAAAACTCACTTTCAGACACCAACGAGTGTTTGAAATAACTTTTTTTTGAGATCCAGTGTTGATTATGATGCCCATGCAGAAATAGGTAGGCTATTTTTAAAAGACTATAGCCTACACGCAATCCATAACATTACCATAGTACACATGATGGTATTAAATATGATTGCTTGAAGAAATCAGACATCAAATTCTTATTCTGTCACAATGGTGTATTTATTTAATTAAGTAGGCTATTTTATCTGTCATAACTAAATCGTCTCGAGACTCCACGTACATCATAAAAATATCATACTGGTTTTTGTGGGGGAGCTCCTTTCTGCTAACTTATTCAGGTTGTATTTCTGATGAAAAAAAATTGACTAGAATTGATTCTTTTTAAATGCGATGTATACTGTGACTACACATAAACAGAAGACTCAACTAAATAAGTAGGCTTGTGTCCTCTTTCTTTTGTGCAATAACGGTTTATACCGCTTTATATAAATTAATTCTTTACAATCAATATCACTTATTATTGTAGAACATCGACGCATTTGGAATTAAATCTTTATAAAATTATAGATTAAAAAAAATAGTCAAACAAACGGCGGCATTTATCACTGGCACGCACTGGCCCGACAGTGGAAAAGCAGGTAGTGAGAGCTGGTGACTTAACATCCTGATTCTTGTGGTTCCATTAATTAAAACCAAACATTTTATTCCATACTGTAAAGATTCAAATGTGGCTTGCTGAAAAAGTGCATGATTGGTCTACACTGCTTATGTCATACGCCTAAATTAAGTCCAGTTTGAATTCAAATATTTTAGATCAGAACACATCACACACAACCTCCAATGAACCAAAATGTATAGAAAGTAGTAGTCTTTACCTTGGCACCTACATCCTTCAAACCCTGGTGCATGTCTCGCAGGACATCTTTGGGCTGGCGTGGTATTCCGTTGTGCTCCACCTCTCTGAGCTTGCGGTGGTAATGCTCTAGCTTCCTCTGCAGCTGCTGGATGGTCTGCGCAGACTTCTGGTTCTTCCTCGTAAACACTGGTTTGATGCGAGCTCTCTGCTGTTTGTTTGCAATTTTGGCCAGCTTCAGGTATTCAGCTACATTGTCGTCTCTTGCAGTTTGTTCGATTTCGATCTGCTCCAAGAGTACGAGGATCTTATGCTGTAGCTGAGCGATGGCCTGCTTGGTGCGCTGAGGGTCTGGAGTTCCATCCACTGAATCCACACCGTACTGACCGCCGTCTGAGCTGGTTGACAGAGCATTGGGAGACACGGCAGGACCTGACACCTCCAAACGATCTTGCTGCAAAGAGAAGAGTGAGATTTAGTGCTGTGATAAAACCATATAATTAAGAGTTCATGTCACTGCATTGATAATTTTCATCAGAGATGCCCAGAGTTGGCCCGTGATGACCATTGATTTGGAAAATAGGAAAATTTACTTAACTTCAAGCAAGAGCTAGATGATTGCAAAGGTAATATTTTAAAGCACAAAATTAAAATGTCATTAAATACAACCTTTAAGAAAAATCGTAAACTGTACATTATAATAGTTATAATAATTTAATTAATGCTTAATTTGACTAGTATCATTTAAATGGATTTTAGCTTTTAGGTATTTTTTTTTAATATAGAAAAAAGCATTTTATTATCAACCCACTGAACCCATTGAAACACGAAAATAATTATAGCTCAAAATTTTAACAATTCACTACAGTTTACCAAATAAATAAGAAAGTTATTAAAATAAGCACGTTTCTTGTACTGGACAGAAGTGACAAAGTTTCATTTGATCCAATTATGTTATTGTTACTCCCTGCAATGTATTCAACCATGACAGTGACCCAGAAAGGTTACTGACAAATAAATGATTAACTTAGATAACAAAGCAGTAGAAAATTAAAATAATTGATTTTGCACTCTATTTTTATACAACATTAGAAGAATAGAAATAAATTACCATTAATGACGGTTCACTGTCAGTGCAGTCCATCTTGAAAGATATGCCACATCTGAACTATGTGAGTGACTATACCAGTCTCCGGGTGACGTTGACAGTTTGGACCTCTGTACTATGACATAGCCCTCAAATTCTAAGATAATGCACACCATTCACTGATAAAAAAAAAAAAAATGGCACACTGCACCATCTCATCAACTGAAGATGATGACAAGGGAGCCAACATTAAGGAAAGAATGTAACATTTGTTAAGTTCTTTCTGCTATTTTCTGTATGATTAATACACTGTTTATAAGCAAGATTTGGTCTTGTTAAATCTTTAGCACAGCCTTGCAATGTACTGAACTCTGTCCCTCCACCCATTGACAGACGAGTCGAAACCAGATTATCAGTGATATGGCCTTCACTGATTGTAGATAAAGAGCTACGGATGATCTAAGCATCCATTAGAGTCATTATAAACTGGATAAAAGCCCCACCAGCATTGTTCGACCATGAATAAAGGAATTATTAATGCTAATACGTTCAGGTGTTTACAGCAAATATTACATTCCCCTATTGCAATAAGACACATGGGTGGATGTTGACACGCATGCAGTGGAAAACTAGGTGAACTGATCACGTGGCCAACAGCCCATTTGATAAGACTCAGACAATGCCTGTAGAGACATTACAACTGACTTTTGATGCTTTTTTCATACCTGTCCATCAGAGGATTTTCTCCCAGTTTATCTGAGAAGCACAGTTCTGTTTGATTAACAAAGGTGTTAAAGCCTCTTACAGAGCTGAGCTAACTCTGTGACAAAATACGTTGACCTCAAGTTTAACTGACAACAAAACTAAGCTGTAAAAACAAAACTGTAATCACAGACAAAAGCCGATGGACAAACTGCAGCATTTTTTTAAACTTAGAAACAAAAACAAAAACCCAGCACACCATACCCAGTTAAAACCATCGTAAACTCCATTTACTGAGCTAGCCAGGCTGAAATGGTGGTCTGAAATAAATGAGAGGGCTTATGTTTGGACACTCCCCTGAAAGGGGAACGTTCTGGATAGTGCTGCTAAGTTCTCCGGCAACAGGTGAGTCGAATCACTTTGGCAGTCACCCAGACCCTTTAGTCTATCTGGTAGAAATGCTTAGCTGTTGAAAAAGGCATGCTTAAAAGCATAGTACCATGTAAGCAAAATTACCCCCGAGAGACTTAATACAGTAGTCTTGGACAACATCACTCCAGGTAAATGAATTCTGAATGCTATTTTGAGTGAGCAGCAGGAAAAGGCATCTAGTAATGGGGTAAGGCTAAGCAGATGAGTAACTGGTTTTGCAACTATCCGAACTGCGGTTCTTAATAAAGTTGTTACACCTGTCATGCAAGAGCAGACTTAACCTTGACTGTATCCTTGAGGACACAGGAAAGCAAACAGTTACCCTGATCCCACATCCTGGTTGGAAAAAAGGCACAAAGGCTATTATTTTGACATTATGCTCAATGCTGCCTACAGAAGTGCTCTGAACTGAAGTGAATCCAAAGACCTGGCTAAATATAGCAGGGCTTAAGAACATAGTGACCTGCCACACAAGCTTCCTGACCTGTAAATGCTGTCAACTCGTCCATCCATCCTGGAGGCTTCTTTCAGACACACACAGCAGGCAACAGACTGCCATCTGCCCAGATTGCTGTTCAATTCAAATCTCTTTATCATTACTTTCAAACAACCTACTATCACTGCCTACTGAAAACTAATCACGCTTTCCTTGGAAAAACGATTGCGAGTACGTGCAAGGCATGCTGGAATAATTTTTTAAAACTCAACTCGGATTTATTTTCTGTTTGCTTGGTCAGGCCAGAAGTTCAGGGCTGCATCTTCCACTGAACGCCTAAGCAGGCTGTAGAGAACTTTACATTTTAAATTATAATTTTTATATTAACAATTTTATATTAGAATTTAAAAATCTCTCATTTAAAATGTATGACTTTTACATTATTTCATATTTATTTAAAATTATTTTAAACAGACTAATATAATTTAAGTCATATTCTATGTTGGATATTTTTATTAAATAAATAATTTTTAATAAGTTTAAAAAGATCGTAAGTTTAATATAAGTTCAAGAAGGTTATTTAAATTAAGGTATAATTACATAGGAAATTCAAATGAATACTTTTAACTGAAAACAAAAAGGTACATCTGGAGACAGGAAGTGAAGCAGAATTTGGATTCAGACATGCCTTGATGCCTTCCCACACTGGAATACTGCCTCCGAAGGCAGCAATTTAAAGCTTTCGGAAGCCGCCAAAGATATTCATAGTAAATAAATTATTGGTAATTGGTAAATTGGTTTGCAATTTTAAACATTCTTAATGAAAACCTCATCAGTGTTACCCAGCAAGGTCATTTTACCTAACTGACAACTTGTTTAAAAGAGGTGATTTTTTATTTTATTTTTTACTGTCATCACTTTTTTGTCCACGAAACTTTGAGAAATTGCAGCTTGGCCACCACAATGACCATCATAGCACAGTCATGGAAGAAATCACCTTAACAAACCTGTGCTGCTCATGTGGCACTTACCCGATCAGCCTCCTCGGTGGAGTGGTACCCCGAGGTCAGCAACATGTCTGCCAAAGCTGGGCTGCTGGGTGTATCGGTGGTGGAGGAGGAGCGTGGCCGTCCCACCTGCAGCAAGGTCTCCTGAGTACTGCGCCTGTGGATCTGGGGGCTGCCTTTCTGGGGGGCCTCCCCTCCCCCCCCTGCCTTGCTGCGGCGACTCTGCAGGCTGGTCCCTCTCTTCATCATGGGGGGGCCTCGAATCTGCTGTAGCACACGGCTCAGAGCTGCAGGGGGGGCGGAAGCGTGGGGGTCAGAGTTAGGGGTGGCGACCGCCACGACAGGCGCTTCCCCCAACTCTGGCCCTGCTTCTGGGGGCTCAGGGATAGGGCCTGTGGAGGAAGAGGTGTAGTCGTGTGGCGAGACGGACGAGCGTCTGCGCTGAGGTTGGAAGAAGTGCTTCAGGCCGTGGCTCAGTGCGCCCATGTTCTCCAAGGCATTGTGGGTAATTTTGGACAGGCCGTGATCAGGCTCGGATGCCCTCCTGCTCACCTCCCGCTCTGCTCGACCCCCAGAGTCTGGCTCCTCCACCCCAGGCTGCTCGCTACCACCCTGGTCCATCAGGAGGCGCCAGTCTCACTCAGAGGGTCAGCACAGGGGTGGGGTCTAGCTAAGCCCCGCCTCCACCAACCCTCTGATTGGCAGTTTCAAAAGCCAGGAAGCAGAGCGTGGCAGCAGTCAGGTGGACTCTGAGAGCATACATGCATCTGTGGTTTGGCGCAAAGTCATGCTCGTCTACCACAGAAGGAAAATAAAATGGATTATGTCATGCAGCTGTGAGCGATGGAACACAAGCAACAACTACATGAGCTCAAATCACAACAGCAGCACTGCATTAGTTGGCTCAGAGACAAAAAGTTGCAGCTGACATTTTTTTCCAGCTTCAGCCTGTTGCAGATGAATTGCATTTTCATTCCCAATCATGTCTCGCCAATCTATTAATGAGAGTGATGGCAGAGGTCATGGATTAAATAAGCCACGCCTTGAAGGTTCTGAGCCAACCAACTAAAACTACATTAGCAATATCACTATTGACAGACTAGCAGTCTACAGCCATGGGTGTTGCCAAGCAAATGAGGTGTGACAGAACTACAAAGAAAACATGAGGGTGCTAATTTCTGAAATGCTCAAAGGGTCTTGGGGTCAAATGATATTAGAGCACTTAGACAGCATCACATGGTTGTTTATGCAATTTTAGACCCTTTAATGGAAATCATTGCAGAAATTTCTTAAATCATTATCAAAATCCTTTGTGGACAAGGTCAGAAGCATGAATGCTGAGTAGGGCTGCACAATTTGAGGAAAAAAAATTCATTGCAGTTCTGATTAACAAATTGCGGATGCAAATTAAAATCCAAGTTAGCTTGCTTGTTTGTAGGACTGTACTATTTACCTAAAATTTTGGGATTCATTTATAAATAATTATTATTAGCATTACACCTAAATAAAAAACAAACAAACCACTCAATAAAAACAAAATAAGTAATGGACTATTATTATTATTGAAATTAACTGTAAAATAAAAAATAAAAAGTATTTAAGAAAAAATATTTTAATAGAATTTTACTCTACAACTACAAAATTATAATACTAATATTTATGGCTCTTTCCAACCTCTGTTTTGTTGGCAAGTGCTTATCATTACAAGTATTGGAAGATGTTCCAAAAAGCAAGTTAAAGCGACCAAAAACCAGTGGAAAATGAAATGCTCTCATGTAAGAACACGTACCGCATCTCACACTAAAATACACGGAGCATTTATTTATTCAAATAAATTAATTTCATAATCACACTAAGCCATAAAGATCTTATTTTATTTAATCATGCAGCCCTTATGTAAAGCTTAGGTAAGTAGAGGTGATGAGTTAAGTGTTTGGCATTGTTTAACACAAAACTGAACTTAGGCGAGGTGACAAAACTTCAGTGGAGCCAAGGCAATACTACAACCCCAGGTGGCATAGCAACGAATCGTTTGTCCATCAAGCACTTCTAAATGTTCAGCTTGTTTGTTTTGGACAAACTCAAATTAGTTTAGACTGATATAGAACTGTATACAGGACAATATCACATCAGATCTCAAAAGACAAATATGATATAAAGCAACATAATGACGTAAAGAAAATAATGTCTCCTACCATTAGTCCAGCCTGGCTTCCACTGGCTCACAGTTCAGGGTTTGCTGTGGAGAAAAATGGTTTGTCAGATGGGACTCAACTTATGACACACAAATTCTACATGATAGTCATTTACTTTAATGGTACAGATTCACACAGTGACAACAGGGTGTGTTCATGTTTGGATTATGATGCATGATTTTGGCAGCTGTAGTCGAGTCATTTCCGGGAACATTTACATTACATTTATGATTACATCATTAGATGACAGTGCATTACCGGCGTAAATAACCTTTTTATTTTCTTGATCAAATTTGCTGCACTAATTTTGTAAACTTCCTTGGACAAACAAACAAAAACATGATGCGTGTTGCATAAAACATTACAAAGTCTAAAATGAAAAAGAAAATCCATTCTTCAGGTGTGTTGAATCAAGATGTGTTTAGTCTGATGGTGGAACTCAGACTTAAGATGGGCCTCGATGGAGTGAATAACAGCCAGCTTTAATCCTCTTTATTCAGCTTACTTTAATGCACATGAACCTTCTTACTACCACGGCACTCCATAATAGGTTCAACAGCTACCGCCCAGTTTTTCATCAGAAATCCAATAAATTCCTCAATAGCATGGAGAAGTGTCCAGTTACTCTCTCTGCGTCCTTGGTGCCGTATGTATTTTTCCCATAGGCATAAAGTTAAAAGTCTCAATTTGACTCAATGACCAAACTGTCCAACGACAAAGTGAATTGCAACATTACAAACTTTGATTTAAATCAAAAAAAGTAGTTGAAAACTGAACAAAAAGCACAAAACATCCACTAACAGCCTTGTAGCTCACCTTACAACAGATCTGTCTTTCAAGGTTTATGTTACTGTTCAAAAACAATTCCTCTGTGGAAGGAAATTAATGCCATTTTCACTTCCGGAACCTGACTGTTGCACTCTATAAAGTATATTAAGCTATGCACTGAAAGCTAATGGGATTTCATAGTTGCACATTGCACCAGTGGTTTACAGCACTTCATGAATGTCAAGCTCCCCATCTTGAGTATTCTGGGAAATATACAAATGATTCTTCTTACCCTTTGCAAACAGGCGGCACTGCCAAAAATCATCTTGCGAATCCCAACCACACCAAGATCAACCACCCATGGTCAAACAGAATATGAGAAACATGTCATCAATCCAGACTTACTAAAGTCCTACACCTAGTTAAGCAGGAAACAAACCCACACCTAGTTTAGCAGTAAGCAAACCCTGACCTTAATTAGTTTAGAAACACAATTTCCTCCAGATGTGGGAGTGGCACGATAGCAAGGTGACACATGCGGTGAATGAACATTCGTGTCTGTGAAGCTTTACCCGGAGAAGAGTGTTGATGTGTCTGTGTCCTACATGCATAATTAAACGAACGAGTGACAGAGTGACGCACATGCCTGGCACAGCTATTCTATAACACAATCATATTCAACACAACAGCAGTTTAACAGACCCTGCACACACCCAAGAACACCCTGTGGTGCTGTCACACCAGTTCTATCAGCCCAAAAAAATGAGTGAAATGAAGGTACCTTCAGAGACTTGTGTGAGCAACATTCTTGTCACCAGTCTGTTCTAGTACTTGAGAGTTGATATTTAACTCTCCTTCATCTCATAATGGCAAAAGAAAAGGTCACAAAAAGCCAATAGTGGCATACGTGTCATGGGCATCTGTTCATATTACATTGTGAGAAAGCTCTTTCTGAACTTTCCAAAGCTGGCCATGCATTTTTTCTTAATGCTGACAGAGAAAAATATTTTTGCATACATTCATTGAAAAAGGCGACATATTCAAAAGCGACTTTCAAGGAATACATTTTATGTTTCCCTGAATTCAAATCTACGTCCTTGCCATTGCTAGTGCCATTCTCTACTAGGCAGCTGAGCTACAGGAACTCAATTTGATTTATGATTCATTGGATTTGATTCAAAAGCTAGTTTTGTCAAAATCTGTTTGACTGAACAAGTAATTGGATTCAGTAAATGGACCATTTTTTTTATAACATTGCACATCATCTTAATAACACTATAGCACACCAATCACAGCAGGCTGCTCAAGAAAAAAAGTGAGATGCAACACAATAACCAAAACCGTGTATGGCTATAGAAGCAGCGCTTTAAAAGCGGATACATTTCAATCCCTTTAAAGTACTACTTGTCTTGTTGGAAAACTAGTTGACCCGTGAAGAATAGATGAATAATTTGGCCTGCAGCCTTGTGCCAATAAGACAGAAATGCTTTAAAAGTCAATCAACACAAAATTTTGTGTTTATTTGAACGGGTTATAGAAGCTTAATTATCTACAAGTCATATTTCAGGATGGATGAAGTGCATCTGCAGGATTTGCGACCAGTATATCTCGAAAACAAATGAATCGTTACATCCCTACACCTTCAAAAGCACTGTATTTTCTGTGACTGAAATGGGTCAGTTTATTCTCTCCATCCCTCTCTCCCCCAGTCCCATTCTCATAGCTTCCCAAGGTCACATCACTGGCTCTATGTGTGTGTGTGCCTTTCAGCAATAATACAATCCACTACAGTCAAGACATTCAGGACACTCAGCACATCCAACAACAGTGGCATTATAATTCTTCATGCATCTATCTGCCAGTGTTCAGGACAACTTAATTGGCAAAATATTTGTAGCACAATCCTTCCCGAATAAAAACGCATGCGATAAATGACATAAACAGTGCCCCATACCTTCAGTTCCAGTCATCCTGCTCAGTCTTCTTCTCAACACAGAAATATGATACTGTGGATAAATCGAAGTGGAAATCCAAAACTGCAGATAGACAACGACCCTCAGTGCTGGGTAGGCTCTCCTCTTGACACTTCAGTCGACTTGCTCCTCGTAAATGTAAGATTATCACATGCTGAAAACAGTAAAAAGCATAAAATTCAGTAAAGCAGATATGTATACCTTTACGTTACAAACAAAAGTGAAATGCTTGTCCAGTGACAGTACATTAATAGCATCAATATCAACCCTAGTCTGTTAAAAACGACAAAACTCGATCAAATTTTATGGAATTTATATTTAACTAGCAGACAAACAAACACTTGTGAGAATTTAACGGAGAAAACACACAAATGCATGTCTACATATTAAACATGACGGTCAATAGATTAAACAAGACTGTTAAGTACTACTACTACTACTATTATTAACAACAACCAATTCGATGGGTTAGTTAAGTTGCACGCGGTAAACATGCTCGTAAACCAAAAACAAGAATGATTAAAATGACATGTCAAAAACTGCACCTGAAACACACAAGACTGGCTAAGTGTATGAAGCTAACTCTCTCGTCGTGTCATCAAGAACTCGAGCTGTCACTGTAGGATTTCAGGATGGCATGTCACACCGAGAGGCTAAACCAGGAATACAAACCCATTTCACTGTATGAGACAAGCGAACGTGGCTGAAGGCTGAATTAATCCGATAATTTTCCTGGACTGAACGTTGAATGGGTTCGCTAGCTCAGTTAGCTGCCCGGCTAACGTTAGCTGGTAAATGGGCAGTTTACGCCCAACCCAGGCTAATACTATTAGATGGTCGATATAACGCGCCGCTGCACACGATCGTCAGAGACTGATAGACACACACACACACACACACACACACAAAAAAAAAAAAACATCGGAAACATTGCGCGAACGGAAGGAAGGACGACCAACCCTTAAAACCGGCTTCTGGTTACATTGTAGGCTGTTTGTAAACGCCTGTCAAAGTCATACAAACAGACAGCAGACAGCATCAGCATCTGATCACGCCAATGAGCTTGTTCTGGGTGGCACCATGCGATGGCATACATACAATATATTTATATACGAGTGGGTGGCTAGCAATTTCTCTTGATTTGTGATTATACAAATTATTATCCTCGCTTCACCATCAAGCACCCCTTACGTGGAAGACGAACTATTTCCACAATAACTCATAACTGAATCATTCGTTTGAATGAAACCTATTTTGACATTGGTTTAATAGACATATACGTTAATATCAAGTGGATTCCTTTCAGATCCACTTAATAAAAAATCATTTGCAACTCTTTTGGTTGCAATTCTCTAACGTTAAGTTAAGTGTGCGAAAGATACCGTTATTTCCATCTTGCGAAAACAAAACGATAAGGGTCTTGAATTTATTTTATAAACACAAATTCTAGGTTTTTTAATAATAAACTGAAGGCATCGCAGTAGTGAACATACAAATCAATAACACCGTTGTTTGTTTTATATGAATGTATTTTGTATTGTATTCATATGATACTTGTACGTTAAGCATATTACATCTGTTTGATTAGGAGCGGTTAGCAGTGAGATGTTTTGGAGTAAATGTAAGGTTTTGGTGATGTCTGACCTGCTGCACCTGATCTCGCGGCGTGTGCTCCAGGCGAGCAGCGCCGCTAGGCTGCTAACGTCATCAGCAACACAGGCTAAAACCGACTAGCAGGCTAACAGCTCAGCCAACAAACTAACCGACTGTGCCCAGGCCCACAGTCCGAGCTACAACCATGTCGGCGACGACTTCGAGTTAACGCTGTATATATATTTAAGGAAGGCAAAAGCGTACGCGTTTTGCGGTTACAACTTACATGAACGCTGATATAGAATTGTGCTGATGTCCGTTAATTTCTCCAGATGGGACACTCCCACGATGACGTCAGCGGCGCGCTCACAACGCGTGAGGGAGCGTGGCACGATATGACGGCGTGACCGCATCAAAGGCTCACAACCGTTCCTTGGTCAGTGCTCATCAAAATGATTCACTCACACTTTCGTAATAGTTAACACAAATATAAATCCTCCTGTTATGCGAAACCCATCTGACGTCATGTGTTACACACGTTTGCCGTAATGCCAAAAGACCACTCTTTGGTAACGCTTACATATTGCACCTCAACCTAAATTAAAGCAAAAGGTAACGCGAGCAGATTGAGTTGAGTGACAGTGCTTTAGGGATATTTATAACCACTGATCTATATAATGGTAGTATATGTTCTCTATTATAGATCAGTGTTTATAACCAGTTTTAGAAACACTGAATTTGATTTACTCTACTTCAGGCCTAGGCTATATATATATATATATATATATATATATATATATATATTTAATCCACTTTATTCAAAACACAATACTGTGTGTATTTAAAAACATAAATACTAAATTCCTCTCTGAAAACTGTTGGGTTCACACATTACCGTGTACTTTAGGAGTTGTTCTGTTCATTGATGCAAAAGCTTTAGAAATGAATCTCTTACCATTAAAAACATTTGCCTCTGCTTCAATTTACTCAGTAATAAAATGTCCAATTTTGTCCACCAATATGTCTTGGGTTGGTTGTGCAAAGTTTAAAACTTTCTTTTACATAAAGAAATGTTTATTTTGCCTATAAGGTGGTTAGTGTGTCTTGAAGCTTCATGTGGGTTATATGAACCTAAAAAAAAGGAAGTCATCTGATTTTATTCTGATTGTATTCTAGTGTCAATGAAGCAATGCCATTTCTGAGTATCTCTACACTTACTCATCTCACTTTTAGGTGGTGTCTGTACAGGATAGTAAATGAGCAAGAGATTATACAGATTTGGGACTTCAGGGAGCAAAGAATAGATCTTTAAGATGTTGTGTCATAAAAGAAGCACAGAAGACTTGATGGATGGGTGGAAGGACATACATTAGAACAGTGGGTAAACTGAATAACCTACTCCTGCTTAGGCTGGACAGCAGTGGTGGTTGTGATTGTTGTGATCAGTCATCATGATTAAGTTTGCGGGAGTTGCTGGGTTTCAGATAACCAATTAGCTGATATTTGCACAAGACTGCTAGCGTCCTACTTATTCTGCAAAAGTTTAGCCCCCTTTTTAATTATACTCATACAAGGGTCCATAAGCTGTCCAAGACTTGGTTGCTAATGAACAATATTTTACTGGGTATCATGGACAGCCGATTCCCAAAGCTTTTCATTTTCTGTGAAGGGGTTAATTCACAAGTGTGACATTTTTGGTTGTTATTATGGGGTGATATTTGACAGGAATTTCATTTAAAAAATAAAAATTGCAACATATTTTACTCAACCTCGTGCATGCAGTCAGTTATTTAAGTTAGAATTTCAAAACTAGAAATGTTTATGTTACAAAAACCTATCAATCTGCTTTAGAGGACATGTGATAACCCCCCAAAGGTGTGTATAGGTTAGTTTTACATCGCAGTACTTGCGGATATATCCGATTTACAGCGCTTCAAAATAATGGAGACTATCCACCAGCATTACCAAGCTTGGAAGAGCCAGGATAAATTTTAAAAAGAAAACTCAGATTGTGTTTGTCTGAAAGAAGAAAGTCATATACACCTGGGATGGCTTGGGGGTGAGTAAAATATGCAATAATTTTTGGGTGAACTATTAATTTAATTTGATTTGCCATCTTGTGTTGGGTTAATGAGAAATACAAAAACAAATGAAACTACAGAGCAATTTGTTGGCCAGTACTTTCTAGAATTCAGCCACAATGCAGAAAAAAGCACACAACAGTGTGAAACAGACCCAGTAGCCAGACTCAACTAAGGGGCTGAGATCAGACCTTAAGCACACAAATTAAATTCTGATGAGGCATTCCTGTTATAGTTTTTGGTTAAAAATGATGCAAAATCAATGTTTAAGCAAGTACATAACCAGCCAGTGTTCAAAATTATCACCTTACTTTAGCCCAATTCACAATGGTTAGCATAATAATGTGTTCTAATTTGAGTGGTTCGGGTAGGTTTTTGCGGAAAATTCAAGCATGGCACTGTGCGATTACATCACATCTGTAAACATAAAGAAGTTGTCCCGGCTACTAGGCAATCGCATGTGAGGATCCTGGAGGTGGAGGATTGTTTACAGCTTTTTGTCACAGCAGCTAGAATAATTAAATGTCAAGTAATAAATTTGGTGGCGGATTGTAATCCAGAAAGGATTATATGAAACACATGTGACTGAAATTAAATTACATTCCAGTTTTAAAATGTGCTTCTGATTACATATATTACACACGATTTGTATTTTAACAATTAGAGATTAAACTGTACAGAAATTGAAATCAACACACTATACTCATAGTCGTGCAATGCTGATGTTTTTAACATTAATCATTTGAGAATAAAGTATCACAATAATTATAAATTGCTCGGTTTGATGTTGATATTAGCTAATCAATTGTTAGATTAATCACCATTGGTAGGGTGATTTATTGTAATGCTTTTTTCCTCAGTTCGTCAACTTTTGAGTTAAAGAAATCAAGGAGAAGATTATCAGAGTCTGCAGAAATGATTGGTGTTAAAAGATATAGCCTTCATAAATAGCACACTAGTGTTCTCGTTAATCTCTTTCTGACAGAGACAGATCTAGATTAAGCGGTAGCAGAAATCAGTATATCGAGGAAAATACAGATGTGATCAGATATTGCTTCATCCTTAAAGGGGTCATATGATGCTCTTTTTAGAGATCATTATTTTGTGTATTTGGTGTAACAGAATATATTGACATGATTTAATGTTCAATAAACACATGATTTTTCAAATTTTGTTGTTTCAAACGACAAGCACGGTCTGCTCTGATTTGGCCAGCTGACACAGTGCACCGATTGGCTGAACACCACAAGCATGTGTCCGAAATGTCATGCCCCTGACCATAATCATGAGCTTCAGCTTTCAAAGTAAATATAAAGACAGTTAATAATCTCATTAGTTTTACCATCAGTTCAGGCTCGGAAGGGGAACAGAGTCGCATGACAAACACAGCTGGGATGATGCTTGTATTTATTTGCAGTACACAAGCCATTGTTAAGACAGCTGACATACTATGATTTCTGACAGGCTTTACACTTCACTGTGATGAGACTCTGTTCCCAGTGTTGCTAATTCATTTTTCATTTTTGTAGCTAGATTTAGCGACTTCCCCACCCCTTGAGGCTTTTTTCAAAGGTTTGAGGACAAATAAAGCATCTTCTTGGCATTATCAATTTTCAATTGAAAGCAGTTGGCAACATTGTCTGTTCCCCTCACACACACATGCACACACACACAATGAACACATTAGTCCACACTGCACAAAACTCTGCATTTGAACAGTTAATAGCAAATACTTAAACTAATAACAAAACATAGTCACTGATTCAGATGTGCCAGACTCTCATAATAATATTAAGATCAGAATAGTAAGATCTGCCAAGTAATGAACACTGTCAAGGACCACAAAAGTATGAAAGACTTCAAGAAGAATGGACAAAGATCACACCAGAGCACTAGTGATGTCCTGTAGCTGCAGATGTGCTACAATTCCTCATTTTTGGCAGCTGTAACCCTCCAAAGTTTTTGATGTAATCTTTTGTGCCACAGAGGTTAGTGTTCTCCAATTCTGATCACCGTTTTACACAAAATAATGCTTGTTTTTGTTGAAATGCCTTGGTTATTTTGTTCAACTTGTTAGTACAACAGTGGTATTCCCTAATAATTGTTTTGTTTTGTTTTTTACTTTTGAGCGATGATTTAGATTTCAGAAAAAAAAAACAAGGAGTTCCTTGCTCTCATATCCTAAAGGGGTAGAGCTGAAACACATGGAAACTCAGCAAGGAAAGGAACAGAGGGCCAAGGTGACTTCAGCACAAGAGGAATAAGTGGATGCACAAATACAGGGTCATCTCAATAAATTAGAATGTCTTGGAAAAGTTCATTTATTTCAGTAATTCAACTCAAATTGTGAAACTTAAAAAAAATAAGTGCACACAGACTGAATTAGTTTAAGTCTTTGGCTCTTTTAATTGTGTTAATTATGCTCACATTTAACAAAAACCCACCAATTTCAACTCCAAAAGACCAATAAAAAAAAATAATAAAAAATTTTTTAGTGAATTGTTGGCGTACTGGAAGGTATATTCATTTATTGTATATGTACTCAATACTTGGTAGGGGCTCCTTTTGCTTTAATTACTGCCTCAATTCTGCATGGCATGAAGGTGATCAGTTTTAGGCACTGCTGAGGTTTTATGGAAGCCCATGTTTTTTGACAATGGCCTTGTCATCTGCATTTTTTGGTCTTTTGTTTCTCATTTTCCTCTTGACAATAGCCCATAGATTCTCGATGGGGTTCAGGTCTGGTGAGTTTGCTGGCCAGTCAAGCACACCAACACCATGGTCATTTAACCAATTTTTGGTGCTTTTGGCAGTGTGGGCAGGAGCCCAATCCTGCTGGAAAATGAAATCAGCATCTTTAAAAAGCAGTTCAAAGAAGGAAGGATAAAGTGCTCCAAAATGTCTTGGTAAATGGGTGCAGTGATGTTGGCTTTCAAAAAACACAATGGACCAATACCAGCAGATAACATTGCACCACAAATCATCACAGACTGTGGAAACGTATCACTGGACTTCATGCAACTTGGGCTTTGAGCTTTTCCACCCTTCCTCCAGACTCTAGGACCTATGACAACTGTAGCCAAATTCCTTGACACGTCTGTGTGTGGTGGCTCTTGATGCCTTGACCCCAGCCTCAGTCCATTCCATGTGAAGTTCACTCAAATTCATGGATCGATTCATTTTAATTCTCTCGGTTGGTTGTGCATCTTTTTCTTCCACACGTTTTCCTTTAACTCAACTTTCTGTTAACATGCTTGGATACAGCATTCTGTGAACAGCCAGCTTCTTTGGCAACGAATGTGGCTTACCCTCCTTGTGAAGGGTGTTAATGATTGTTTCTGGACAACTGTCGGATCAGCTGTCTTCCCCATGATTGTGTAGTCTAGTGCAGTGGTTTTCAATCCTGTTCCTTGGGACCCACTGCTCTGCACATTTTGCATGTCTCTTATCTGACATACTCATGAG
>JAUMHE010000060.1:14110333-14130362 GCA_032359235.1 Enteromius mattozi
CAGATATTAATTAGAGAGTGTACTAATATTCTAATGAGAGTTAGTTGACATGTAGGTGCAAAGCTACTTATTGTCAAAAGATTGTTCAAAAAAGACCATCAAAATAAAGTGTTACCAAACATTATTGTGTAAGTATATGCTTTCTTCTAGGCGCAAATAGCCACAGATTATGACGCGCACTTGCTTTCACCCGGATGTAAACAAGACTGATTACATCAAATACGTTAAAGCTTGCGGATACGGTGTGTTAAGCATGGCAGAAGACATAAGTCACAGGAGAAGAGTAAATTGTTATTTTTGCTTTATTTGCACAAAAAAAGTATTGTCGTAGCATCACAAAAGTGAGGTTGATCCACTAATGTCACATGGACTTTTTTACTACGTTTCTGGATCTGGGATAATTTTAGTTGTATTCCTGTCTATGCAGGGATAGATGGCTCTCTGATATCAAAAATATCTTAATTTGTGTTCTGAAGATGAACAAAAGTCTTCTGCGTTTGAAATGACATGAGGGTGAGTAATTAACGATTGACTTTTCATTTTTGGCTGAACTAACCCTTTAAGAAATTAAAAAAAAAAACATAAGACATGCCAATATCAAGCAGCAAAATTAAAATCTGGGCCTCTTTGTATTTTTGTTTTAGTAGTCAAAATATGATTGTACAGTCAATATATATTTCTTATTTTGCTCCTTTTCTGCCAGTGGGGTAAGAGAAATTCTCATTTGCATTTATTTTCGTGCAAATCACCTTGCTGTGGAGTAAGGAAATAATCTTTTTATTTGCATTATCTTGTTTTACATAAAACGCACTTCTCAAAAATGTAAGCATTTTTGCAGCATAAGTGAAAAACAACGCTTAAACCAAAAGGGGGAGAGACCAGGGTTGAGTATCCCAGAACCAATATTAGTCAACTATGGTTAGTGACACTGCAACAATGGAGATTGTGGCCATAGAACCTGTTAGGAAGTGCGCCAAAGATTAGGTTCAGAGTTACCATGGTAACTGACAAGCTACCACTCTTTCAGATATGGGGTATGACAGACCTCTTATTCGGAGATGAAAATGCCAGAGATTCCCCTCATTTCATTTCACACCACCTTACATTACAGTGGAAAACGCTCACTGAATGGAGACTTTGCAGTCACCATTTTCTCAAACAAAAGATTCCACAACATTCTCATGAAGTCAGATTTATTAGGCTCCAACAACAATTGATTCACTCGTAATAAAAGCAATGTCACTTCAGAGTACACTCATCTGCTTAGTTGAAGTGTTATCGATGAGACCTGTAGACTCAGGACACAGATTTAGAGCGGCGGGGAGGAAAGACTGGATTCTTCACATACGGAGAACCATAGAACGGTGGGTACATTGGAAAACCTGGATACGGCTTCTGTGGCGGGTATGGGGCAGGTGTAGTTGTGGTCGTTGCAGGAGCGGTCACTTGAACTGGGCTTTGGAAGCCATACACAGGAGGAAACTTTGGGTACCAGGGAGCAGCTGGGTCACGGTTGGAGTAGAAGTATGGATCAAATAATGGCCTGGGATACATAGGATATTGAGGAGCAGTGGTAGTCGTTGTAGGTGGCACAGTAGCAGGTACACCACGATACGGAGGATACCACCAGGGTCCAAGAGGAAAAGGGAACTGTTGCATGTTTGGGTCACGGACAGCAGGCGTGGTTGGGGCCGTAGTTGGCTGTGCCAGACGACAGGAAACCGTCACCTCTCGGTCCCCGTATGTCAAAGGAAGTTGCCATTCAGTGTCCTGGGGCAGGGAAACACCACTTGTAAAAAGTTTTGGGGAGAGAATTTAAAAAAAAAAAAAAAACCACTTACCGTCACTTCTAAACAGCTTCCTGTGAACGGTGCGGTGATAACCAGCGAACTATCAGTCGTGCCCAATGTGAAGGAACATTTAGAGCGTGTTTGGAGCAGAGGCTGCCATGATCCATCCACTAAAAGCAGAGAGGAGTCAAGCTCATATTCCTTTCAACATGTATCGAATGTAAAGAATTAAGGGACTTGCCTTTAACTTTAACATCATCTGCCCTGACCCCAAGTGTGACGGTCATGCCAGAGGTGAAGCAGGACACTTCAGGGAGGCAGGAACTTACAGGACAAGACATTTGCACTGGAGTTCCCATTACAATGAGTGGCAGAACAAAACGTCCATCCTGATAGGAAATCAGGATAAAAGTTACCTTCCCCAAGTCAAATTCAAGGCATCACATGGTTGAATCACCACCTTTATCACTAACCTGTCGTCTGACATGACAGCCTCGGTATGGAGCAACAAGAGAGACATCCCTACGTACTCGCTTCAGTGAGAAACCACAGCTGGCTGGCATCTCCGACAAAGGGACTGGTGACTCCTCTCCTGGTGTTTCAAGAAATTAGGTCTGTGAAAATAGACACACTCAAAACCCATACACAACTTACCTCGCTCAACCAGGAAGTGTGGTGTTCTTGGTCCTGGAATGCGCAAGATCATTGAATCATTGCTACACTGCACAGAAGGACTCAGGTGTTGTAGTTTAGTTTCAGCAAGGTGAAACCGTGCTTTAAAAAGAGGAAAGAAATAAAACATTAAAATCAAATTAGTCCCCACCATTTTAATTTGGGATTTCAAGTTACCTTCATTTGATTTCAGTGACTTCAGTCCAGATGTTATGTCGTTATTGGATGCTATACTTTTACTGCCTATTAGAAGTTTGCCAAAACGGACGGTGTTTTCCGGGACTGCTACATGTGAAGCACCAGTTTCAGAAGAGACCTTCGAATCAGCCGTTACAGAAAAGCTCAGTGTCACCACAGCTACTGTTAAAAGTAAGAGGTGCTTTGCCCAAGGCATGGCGAGCTATCAAATGAGTGCCAAAGAACTTGCAGTTACTGACAAAACTATACAGATTGAAATGTTAATACTCTGCTTTTTGTAGTTTCTCAGTGATATTGGTTGACCAACCAGATCTGCTCATTAATCAACTTGTTGTTTTCACCTGTGCCTCATTATGCTGGGAGTCAAAGACAGGGGCTGAACTTCAGTATGCTTTTTGAAATTCAGCCAACATACAAAACACATAAGTGCCTTTATTAATATGAGTCAGTGGGTTACAGTAATTATTTATTTTTATGCAGTTTTTAAAAACAGGATTCATAGATTTCATAGAACTGTATTAAACACATTTATACTTTTAAAAATGACTAATTACACCTTTAATGTATTCATTACACTTCAGTAAATAAGAAACTTAAAAGTACTCGAATAGTAGGATTATCTATTTTCAAGCATTTAAATCACTTAAACTTTGCAAATGGAAAGTGCCAAAGTGCTAAACATCTTAGTAGTTCAAAAATTAGTGATGTCATCTTCACTGGATATGCTGGTGCAGTAATCATCCGCAGTGACTCTTGGGATTGCCATATCTCTCTCCCACACTTTTCTTACAGTCTCTGGAGTTAAGGAAGCCGGAGGCTCAATCACAGACACTTGAGTCTGTTGTACTGCAGTGCCAAGATGCTGAGGTGAGTTAGGACATGAGCCATTATCTAAAGCCCACCTATAGGCTTTGTTGGTTGGGGAGGAGGGTGATGCAACATTATCACAGAGTGGACCACCTGATCCATCATTTTGGGTCCAGGAGGGTGCTGAAGGGTTGAAAAGAGTACCAACACCAAGCATGTGGGCATGATGGAGGGCCTTGTCAATGCTGTGATGGAGGTTGACAGGTGAAGGGGGCTGAAGGTCAAACTCAATAAGTGAGAGAAAGCACTCTTGTTCTTGCCATTCCACACCACTAGTCCACAGAGGAGAGGCGTGATGGTCATAACTGCTGCTGTATAGGACGCCTCCACTAAGACATCCAGCATTGTCATGCACAGTCATTATTGAGGTCGCTGGAGTGGCTTGGTTCCTGATGACCGCATGGCTGACATTTACATGAGACTGCTTGTGATCTTTCCAGTTATTCGGCAACAGTTCAGCCCAGTTCCTATCTGGTCTCCTCCAAGGCCCCATTGGTAACCTGTCCAACAGCTTGTTCCAGCATGACACCGGTTTCCTCTTCCCTGCTCTCTTAGCTGTCAGCTTACTTCCTTGTGGTCTCCAAAATACCCGAGATCCCAGTAGTAAAAGAGAGAAACTCCAGACCAGCTCAAGCAGTCGTGCAGAGAGCTGCCCAAGCCACCAGCCCCACCCAAATCTCCGCCAGTCACCAAGTAACCCATACAGCCAAAGGAAACTATAGATTTGCAGAGCACAAGAGAGCACTCCGAGGAGGGCACACAGCAACAGCACACGCCTGACACTGTTTTCTAAGCACTTCGGGGCACTCCACCTTGGTAGTGGGGTCCTGTGGGAGATGTAAAGTTGCCTTAGAGACTGGAAAAAGATTCCTAAACAAAGTGGTAACCCCCAACAAATAGTAAGTGTCTGTAGCATTAACGGCAGTGCTGGAGATAAGGTTTTGGATAGCAGGTCAGCCAACATGAGGGAGGAACAGTGCAGTGCTGCCAGCACCCCAGTCACAGAAAGCCGTTGAGGTGATGTTTCTTCTCTTAGAGCAAGAAGTGCCAGTGTGGCTTGGGCCCAGAGCAGTAAGGGAACAGGTAAGTTATACAAAGCTGTGAGGGCAGGGCGAGGCAGAATGTTTCTAGAACCATATGGGTCAATTATGAGCTGGACAGATCGAAGCAGACCTGCTAGCAGAAGTAGGATGTTAGCCAGGGTGAAGGCCATGCAAAACGGATGGAGCATATTAGCCCCACCGATCACTCCAAAAGTTGCAGCTATGACCACAAACAGAAACAATACAGCTGAGCCATACACATGGAGCTCCCAGGCAAAGGTCAGTGTCCGTTTTAGGTCCTCCCACTGGAGCCGGGTCACATTGCCACCAGTGGAGACCACACATGGGCGTAGTATGCATGTACCTATGACATCAGACAGGTTGTGCTCTGCTAACAGTCCCAATAAACTTTCAAACCATTTCGGCTTTTCCTCATCTATAATGGAAGAACATTTTAGTTAGTTTTCTCTCTACTGTAAAAGTTATTTTAATAACAATGTCAAAATTTATCATTACCTTTGTTTTGTGAGTAATCTGTGGCTCTGTTTGTTGCTTGTAAAATAGATGGAGTTGTGGATGATAACGACACTGGTAAATCAGATGTAGTTTCTTCACGTCTCTCCTTATCTGAAATTATAAGAACAAACCATGATTTCCTGATTTTCATGTTCTGTTTATTCTTTTTCAGAACTGACATAGCAGTGGTTATTCAAAAAACATCACCACTGTTTAACAATAAACCTCTCAGATAAACGCTTACCAGTCTGTAATGGAGGTGTGGCTGGAGGAGGATGGTTGGTGCCATAACGTTCCTCTCCCACTGTGAGATCAAGGATGGTCACAAGAGTGCCATTGTTTCCCAGCATTTCAGCCTTTGTGGTTGAGTTTAAATTCTGTGTGGATGCAACATACTCTGTATCTTGAGAAGCCTCCATATCTTCTTTGTTGTTCACCTCTTTATCTATACTAAATGTCACTAAATACATATTGACTGGAGACTTTCCTGTGTTTGTCTCTGTAATTGGTTTGATGGTTGTCAACAAAGGTTGGTCTTTGTTCAATCTCTCATTGTTTTTTATGTCGGCTTGAGTGTGTGTAGTAAACTGAACAGCCATTATGGAAGTAGCTTGATTGGAGGCTCTGTTATTATTTTCTGAAATTATGTCTTGCTCATCTTCATCAGTATACTGGGTTAGTTTAAGTGGAGTTGGAGGGGCAGGGTGAGCTCCTAACTCTTGCATGTCAATATCTTGTTTCCCCGCTCTGTCTAGAATTAACATGTCCATATCCAGTACACCAGTAGAGGGCAGCATAACCTCAGTGCTCTGCTGAAGTCCACTTCCTTCACCAGATCCCTCATTTGTGCTCAAGTTAGGCAGAAGGGGTAAAAGCAAATCTTTGGTCAATCTGTTGTCAACTCTTTCCTCAATTGCCTGGATGCTCAGGTTGTTGTGGCTTATGGGTTGTGTTGAGGTGGAGCCAAGGGAAGTGACAGGTTGCTGGAGAAGAGGCAGTCCTAATATTAGAGTGAGGAGCCAAACCATTCTGTCCTGTTATTACTCGACAGCCTCTGGAAATTAACAATACCAGGAGCTAAATGGTGACAGAACAGGATACACATGGTTTATGAAGATTTTTAATAGCTATACTTGTAAATCACATTTCCCAAAGCAAACAACAACAACTATATCATAGAAACTATAATCTGCACTATCATTTTTTTTCTTTTTGTTACATTTTCACCAGGTGCTTCATACCGCTTCGGTACTGTATTTATACATATATTATAATATGTCAGTTTACATACACTGTCACCTATAGAAAGAGGTGCTCAACCAGTAATTTAAATATTTTACAGATTAAATAGTTTTTGGTGTGAAGGCTGTTATCAAAGTTATCTTATACTTATGAAATTTCTGCTAGCACAACCTTAGTACAATGTATTAAACTTATAGTTAAACTTAGTAGTATGCAGCAACATGCAAAAAAACAAACAAAACAAAATATATATATATATAATAAGAATAATAAAATATATTAAAAAATAATATAAATATATAAAATAATACATAGGCCTATATAAAATAATTGTGCAGTAACATACAAATATATATATATATATATATAGTTTGCATATAGCCTATAAAAATAAAAAGTGGCATTATCAAAGATTCTAGGCACTTCAACAATTCACATTTATTTTTACTGTTTTTTATTTTACTGCCTAAATGTCTACCTCTCCAGCTTACTGTGTGTGAACTACAGTATGTTGTTGTCCCAACAAACCCAAATACTCCCCAATAAACCCTTTGAACACTTACCTAAAGTTCCTGAGGACCGCCGTAAAATGAATATCACTGTTCCTTAGAGTATTTCTCAAATATAAATCATTTTTGGTGCACGGCTGGTGCAGTCGTCTTCGAATGCTGTCCTCTTAAAACTGCTGTATCCTTGTGCTGATGCTTAGAATGCAGCCCACCTGACGTTTCACTCTAATCTTTCTGCCATCTGGTTGATGTCCTGCTGGACTTACATCTCTGGGCAGAGCTCTGATCCTCAATCCAAACAACAAAAGTTAACAAAACCCAGGGCCATTGAAACGTTAGTGTAAAATTAAATGTGTCAAGTCAGTGTCACAAAATTTATAGTCTTCAGAAAATACAGATACTTTACTTTTATAGTTTTGTGCATCTGTTCCTTTTTGGTATCACAGATGTGTGAAGGTAATCTCTTTAATATAAAGGATTTCAGTAAGACCGTTAGTTCTGTAAACAAGTCTGTTCCTCACACTGAAAGCTAATTGAACAAGAAAAATCCCATCACAGTTGACGTAATGTGAGAAAAATATTTTCTCAGCTGTTTTTTTTTTTCCTGGTTCAATACAGTTATGTCTTTTTCAAAAAATAATGTCTACCGCTTGTTCTTGACACAAACCTGCCAACCTGCAAACCTGAATTAAAACACTCCCACATAAAAAAACAACAATAATAATAAAAAATAAATAAATAAAGTGCAAAACAAGTCATGTACAGTATTTGACTTACTATTGCACTGAAAAAAATACATATAAGTCAAAGCAATTTTATTGTTTTATAGGCTCTATTTAAATTGTATGTATAAAAAAATCATAGAAACTTCATTTAGACAAAACCAGGTGTTTTTAAGTGATTAGTGCATTTCGTCAGCTATGTTTTAAATGTTGAGTGATGCATTTAAAAATCAATTTCAGCTATCTGTTTTATGTGTACTGTAGCTCTAGGCTGACCCAAATTACAAAAAAAAAAAAGGATTCTACAGAAAAAAGTGCTTTAACATTTAATCATAATTTAAAATGTTTATTATTTTAATCGTGCTATTAATAATTTAATGTATGGCTATTTGCAATAATGAGCACAGGAAATTACATATTTAGGCTGGATTTTCTAATATTTACAAATGTGATTTGCTGAGATCATTTGACTCCTACTATGCAAATTATTAAACGACTTGTGAAGAGCTATAAGTTTATCCAAATTATAGAACAGGGTCATTCTGGGGTTAAGAGAGAGACCGTGGGAATTAACTCTTTCTGAACTCATAACAGTCATATGATTAAGTGAAATACAGCATATCTCACCCGGTCCACCTTAAGAGCTCAGTCAGGCAGCCTTTTGCAGGGCGATCAGGGGGAGGCCCTCACAGACACATGCTTAGCGCTTTAAGGCGGACTGGAGCGAATAAAGCTCCGCTTAAAGGCACAAGCACGCTGAAATGACATACAGAATGACTTTACCTCACTCTGTTACGTACGCAGTGATACGCGATGCAATTAAAATACATAAAATACGTTCGAAATGATTTTGCTACCATTATTTTCTATAGCCTATACTTCTTTAAGAACATACTCTCGTAAAAATAAGTTAAAAAGTATTTCACAATGAATTCGCAAGCGGTTTTTTCACAGAGAATATGGAGAATAAACACATGGGCAAATCATATCTAATTTAACTTATTTTTAAAGAAACCAACCAAACAGCTTTTTATAGTGAATTTCAACATATTAAGGTATAACAGCGCTAATGAACAGTGTAGTAGGTCTGTTCTTTATATTCCTGTGAAAGCGTTTAATGTAAAATGTCACACATAGCCAGCGCGCGCGCCCGTGCAGTGTTGCCATGTCCGCTAAATATAAGCGGACTTTTAAAATGATAAATATGTAGCTGGTTGTATTTTTGGACGTTTTCACTTTTGGGATTGTTGGCGTTTATCCCCTCCAGCATAATAAAGTGACTAACCACTAGGTGAATTCATATCATATCACCAACTCAATAATAATATATATATTCAGCAATTTGATAATCTAAAGATAACCATAAAGGCTGAAACTTGACAATATAATAGTTTAGTTCATAATTCACTGAAGTATATACTTCACATGTTAATAATATTGAAAATACACTCTAACTCCATCACTCTCTCTTAATTATATTTTATGTTTTCTTTCTACATTTATATCTAAAAAATAAAAAAGCAACATTTGACCCTGTAGCACTTACACTTTCGATTCCATTTTTTATTCTAACTCCTTTTTTATTTTTATTTATTATAAAAATGACCCTCTAACATTATAGCATTCTCTATGCCTTTTCTATTCTTTTGACTTGTTTTGTTTTATTTTTTAAAGACCCTTTATAGTGTTCCCTATTCAAGTTTCTATTCTATCTGCTTGCTTTCTTATTTAAAAACCTTGCATACTGTGTTAGACCGACTAAGACTTGTCACAATCATTATAGGCATTTGTTGAATTTAATTAAGTCGCTTTGATTACTGTATTTTCAATCTATTTATTATAGTTTATTATAGTGTGATTTATTAGCTATTTGTGGTTGTTGTGCAAATCGTTTTATTTGTTTTTATTTTTACCCTTTGAGTGATTTATCAATTTCTCGGTTTATTATTGGGCAGCATATATGGGTCCCCTATAAATATACCCCGTGTATTTCTCTCATTTTCACTACAAAGCTTTATTTTAATAATGCACACGAAACATTTTTTACGAGGACAATTTTTTCGCGATATGGCAAAATCTGGCAACACTGTGCTCCGCGTTCATGGCGTTGTGAATGTGCTCGCGGCAGCGGTGGAGCCGGAAGGGGGAGCTCCGAATCCGTCCCCGCCTTCACGCTACAGGACAGCCCGGGGTCTAGCGCTGTCACAGCAGGCCTACTTCCGTCAGCTCTATCGCAAACATTATTGTTCAAAAATAACATTTTCAGCCATCCAGCCGTCCAAGCAGCGCGTTCGTGTATTTTTCAATACGGTAGGACATGTTTGCAGCGGGATTTAAACCGTTTCATTTATATGTGTAGCAGAATAAGCACACGTCACGACATAAATCGCACTTAAACATTGACTAATGTGTTTGAGTGCAGAAATAACGAGATACAGCGAAGCAAACGGACTTAACATGTGCACGGCCAGCGTTAGTTCAGCTTTAGTGGGGTTTTTGTTTTTTGAACGGCGTGTTTTGGCGGAAATTGCTTTGGCTTTTATTTAAGGTAGCATGGGACGATTAGCACGCGAGCTCACGTTAGCTACACAACTGCGCGCGCGTTGCCACATTAACCGCGGGAATGATGATTAATATCGCATAGCGACGTGTCATAAATGTATTTAGCGTCGTAATGCAGGTCCTTGCACTCCTTTCTGGGGGTTTTGAAGTGTCGTTTTATTAAGGTTAGCAAGTTAGCATTGATGCTAGCATATTTTCGAGGTAAAAGCATTGAGTGGTCCAGTATGTGATTGACCATGGCAGAGCTTGCTTACAGACACATGCAATTATAATCACACAATCATTGCTTATGTGTAACAATTCAGAAATATCATAGTTGAGCATTTAAAGTGAGGTTGACTTCGTGATTTGAGAGCAACTCATTTATTTTGCTCGAGGGGTCCAAAGTCCAGCAAGGGTTAGAGGCTGTTTCTGTCTGAATGCTTTAAACACATAGCTCTTCATCATTACCAAATCACATGAAACACCTTTGGGCTTAACAATTTTATTTCAACTCCAAAAGGATGCATGCAGATTTCATATGTTTATGGTTGGATGCACTAAAAATTGTGCAGAGGGTTTATTGAATGCTTCATATGCCAGTGTAGACATAGCAGGGATCTATCAAGTGCACTTAAGCGTTGGTTATGTTTATGTATTGTGAATTAGCGGATTGCGCAAGTGATGCAATTTCATTGTACATTAATCATTTATGTGAACATAAATTACCTGTCAATATTAGAATAATAATATTTTTCTATGGACCCTTTTCACATATTGTGATTACATGTTCACCTAGTTATTAATTTGTAAATGTAGCAAGCTATTATATATGTATGTGTATTTTTAAACATGCAATCTACATTTATCAAATTACGCTTCTTGTTAATTATCTTGGCATTCAGAGAAATCTGGTTAACACTGATTGCTTGACTGTTTTTACGGAGTGGCATCAAGTCGTAATCAATCTCTATATTTTTTCTGTTTTGTAAATGAGCAGATGGAAATGCAAAAAAAAAAGTGTTTTATTGTTGTTTCTGTTTATCGGTAATAACACTTTTCAGGGCCCCAGAAATATGAAAAGCCTCTTTTTTTTTTTTTGCATACGCCTAAAGTTTAAATGTTAAAGATCATGAACCCCACAAACACAGTTTGTGTCAAATTTTGATTGCTATTATGTTCATGTCATTTGTGTTCAAGGCTCTTGTGCAGGGTGGATTGACCTGTCATGAATGAGCCCATTGAAGGCGGTGCAATCTCGTTCGACGAGTATGTGCGGCAGAAGGCGCGCACTATACCTCAGCACCGCATGAAAGAGTTTCTGGAGTCGCTGGCCTCAAAAGGCCCGGAGGTTCTGCAGGAGTTCAGTCAGCAGACCAGCGGCACCACCACAACTATGGTGTACCAGCAGGGGGCCAACTGCATCTACACGGACAGCACAGAGGTAGCAGGCTCATTGTTGGAGCTGGCATGCCCGGTAAGAAAATGATCATTTTGCGTTTTTATTTTAACTGTGATTTAAAAAGCAAAAACTTGTAGTCAGATTTCCGCTTCATCTCTGAGCAGGTGCAGGTGACATCTACACAGATCTCCCCACAGCTGGCTGCAGCTGTGCATCAAGCATCTGAACAGCAGATCCAAGTACAGGTTTGCCTCTGTCTTTTTTGGTTCTGATTTTATGTGTCTTAACCTGCAGGGCTATTGTACACATTTACTGTGGTTGCTGGGTTAAAGAGGTAGTTTGGCCAAAAATGAAAATTCAGTCATCATCTATTTTCTTTCATGTCGTTCCCAAGCTGCGTGACTGACTTTCTTTTATATATATATATATATTTATTTATTTGTTAGAAAAACAAACAAACATTTGAATCAAATTGATTTCACAAAAATTAAGTTTAGACCGTTAAGAACGTGGCTATTACTGCATAAACAGGTAAGACTATTAAAAAAGTATATTTAATAAGGCTATTAAATAGCAGTCCCAAACTAGTTTTTGTTAATATAATTAAGTTGGTATGAGCCACCAAAACATATACAAATTGACACATAATGAACATATTTTTGGGTTAAGGAAACAACCGTTACCATTGTGATTATACAATACTAACGTGAACTGTTAACGAAACTGCTCCTGAGTAGAACGAATATCATACCTTCACTCAAATCCTTCCCAGTTAACACACACAGTTATGTGATTTATCGCTACTGTACTTTTATTTCACGCGTTGCAAGCTCCTATTGTTTCTGCTCTCTAATGAAGTGATATACAGCGCGCCGCCGCATTGTGTTATTAAAGAGTGCGCGCTCTGAGCACGATATATCTGACAGGATAGTTTTTTTTTTTTTTATGAGGTGAGAGATGTATTAAATTATTTCATAAGTTACGAAATAATGATAGAACAATGACACTGACATTAAGCCGATCAACATGTCATCTGACCGCATGCTGAATCTGGACGGTTTTTCCCAGGCATTCTTTCAAACCGCGACTGACAGAAGTGTCAAAGGCTTTTATGCACGTCTTTTAAAATAAATGTCTCACATCAGAGGGAAAAAAAGACATTTAGAATTACGTTTTTTCCTGTACACTCCACGACCCACCGAGAACAGTCTCGCGACGACCCACCAGTTGACAAACGCTGGCCTATGTTGTATTAGGCTATCACAAATATATTAAATTAAAACTTACCACTCACAGAAACAGTTGGCTCTTGTGACTTTTACATTTAAATCTTTATTACACACACTCCCGCGGGTCTTACAGAGCTTTGTTTTTCTACCTCCACTAGACACAAGTGCATTTTATGTTGCCTTGTTTATCCAAAAGTGCACTTTCTTTGTTTTAAACCTAGCCAAAAAGCCTGTGAAACACAGTAGACTATAATTGTATCTATTTCTGTGAAATTGCTACATTTCCATGTCAATCCATGTTCAATTTTACTGTGAACAAATGGCTATCACTTTAATTCAGTGCATGCAGCACAGCAAAAATAGACTGTGGAAATGATCGCTGCACTGCTGCAGACGCACCCCTCCTGGAATGAACTGCTGTATCGCAACCGCATGCAGTGTGAGTGCTCTGATCTGTTAATATGGGTGCGGTAAAAAAAAAAACTGCAGCGCAAACACACTGCACACGGAGTATGTGTGAAACAGCCATTAGACATTCAACATTTGGCGGGTTTAATTGCGTTTTCTAGGTAATCAAGTTTCAGCCTTTAAATAATGGGAATAATGAAAAGCTTCAAGCTGCCGGGGGCATTTTCTTTCCTCTGGAAGGAGTGTAAATTTAATCTTTCATATTTTGTTAGAGTGTTGATCATGAGTTTGAGGCATGATGGCTGGTGCTACCAATGATGTTGATTATCTATCATGTAGATAGAATGTCAGCATTGTCTTGTTGATTTAGTATGTTTACCACAGAACAAATCAGCAACTCTGGAAATATTTCATAATTTATCTGTCCTGAAAGTAGTCTCAAATGTATGAACGTGAATGTGAACTAAGCACATTTTCCATGAAGTTGCTAGCAGCATGTTGCCATGTCCTTTTTGAAGGAAAAACATTAAGTATTTATATTTTTTTAAAACAACAATGCAAGTAAGGTAATTTGTAGCTCAAGGCATAAATATTTTATTTTTCAAGGATTTATTATATTTATTATATAAAATTTAAATGTGACATTGATGTTTTATTTTTGCCATGAGTATAGCCATTGTTGCTGGCATTGCGTTAAATCATAAATGAATGAATAAATAAATACATCTGTAATGTTAAAAAATAGCGATTTAAATGAAAGCCATTCTAATTGTTGGATGTTGTTAAAAAAAAAAAAAAGTATTTAATTTATTTTTTAATAATAATAATAATAATGTAATCAATTGGTCATCGCTTACTCTTGAAGACAAATACCCCTCAAAACCACACATCATAAGACTAACCAACAATGGACAGATAATAAAACAAAAAATGGAATATAGGGATTAAATGATTATTAATGAATAAATGAAGAATAGATTAATATAAAGGGAAGTAAAACACAACACAAATGTATGGCTGCTCTCTTGAAGTGATGCACACTGATAAGAAATGTTAGTTAAACACTAAATCGGCATATTAGATTTTTCCCCCAAAAGTTTTTCGTATGCACCAACCTGTAAACTTGAAATATTCATAAACACACTTTAGTAGGAAAATACTACATACAGGGCAAAACTAGATTGAGATCATGCCCCAGGTTAGTGGGACATTATTTTTATTGAGTCCTGCTTTAATAGGTCTCCATGTCTTTATTGGCAGGTGCAGATCCAGGGCGAGCAGGGGCAGACGGTTGGTCAGGTTCTACAGGTGGCCTCTCCCACCCAACAGCAGCTACAAGGAGTTACCACTACACAGCTGGTGCAACAGGGAGAACTCACAGAGGAACAACAGCAACAGGTAATGCCCACCAATACATGATCGGCTTCTGCATTTATGCATTTTAGATTCTTATCGTAATGTGTGTTTGACTCGCAGCTCCAAGCCCAGCTGGTGGCAGCGGTTGCCGGAGGTCAGCAGATCCAGATCCAGACTGTGGAGGCTCTGTCCCCTCCTCAGCAGCAAGGCTCCCCCAGAGAGGCAGAGCGGCGACCTGGAGGCTCGCCCGCTGTCCTACAGCCTGCAAAGAAACGCAAGGTGGACGTCCCGACAGTTGTGTCCTACTCGCTTCCTCAAGGGCAGCAGCTGGCGACTGTGTTGGCCATCCCACAGGGCCAACAGCAGGGCTACTTGTCGCTCCGGCCAGACCTGTTGACCGTTGATAGCACTCATCTCTACAGCGCCACTGGTACCATCACAGGCCCAGCCGGTGAGACCTGGACCATACCTGTGTACTCTGCCCCACAGCAGCAGGGTGTGGCCCACATCGCCATCCCTCAGGAGGCCTACAGCACCGTGCAGGTACAGGCTTCACCTACCGATAAAGACAAGGACAAGATGGTAATCGGTGCATGTCAGGGTGCCGGGGCAGTGGCCGTTCCAGTGTCTGGCTCAGGAGTGACCACTCAGGAGGAGGTTGTACATTCGCTGTTCCCAGCGCAGTTTATGAATGGAAACATTCACATCCCTGTAGCGGTGCAGACCGTAGGGGGCGCTTACTCTGGGACGACGCAGGCCTTGCACATATGGGATCCGCAGCAACAACAGCACGTACAGGATGCAGAGGCTCAGGAACAACAGCTTCACCTGCAGGTGAATACATTCTAGGAGGAATCCTGCATGCTTAAAGGCAATTGGTTCACCCCTAAATGAAAAATGTCATTAATTAATCACCCTCATGTCGTTACAAACCCGTAATATCTTCGTTAATCTTCAGAACACAAATTAAAATATTATTTTATGAAATTTGAGAGCTGAAATGTTTCCAGGTAGTAAATACATCGCTAAGATGAGTCAATAATCAGTGATTTTTCAACGATAGGAGAATACTTCTTTTTTTTTTGCGCAGAGAAAACAAAAATAACATAATTTGCTCAACCATTCCTCTTCCCTGAGTTATTGATTACTTAAGAATGCATTTGACGTAATCAGCGTTGTTTATGTTTGTGGGAAAAGCGCATGCATGAATTTAATGGCCATTTTTTATGTGTAGGAGAAAGTGTACGTTGTGATACTCTAGAATGGAAGGCGTAATTGGGGGAGAATAATGGTTCAGTAAATAATTTTTGTTTTCTTTGCACAAAAAGGATTCTCGAAGCGTTGCAAAAATGAAGCTGAGCCACTGATGTCACATGGACGTTTTACTGATGTATTTTATGTTTCTGGGATCATGTCAGTTGTATTGCTGTCTATGGAGGGTCAGATAGCTCTCTGATTTCATCATAAATGTCTTAATTTGTGTTCTGAAGATGAACGTTGGTCGTTTGGGGATTGGAATGACATGAGGGTGAGTAATTAATGACAGAATTTAAATTTTGGGGTGAACTTACCTTTTAAGTATTCATAACCTCTAGGCTGTCTCAAGGCATTTTGCATTGCTTTAGTGGGGGTTTACGCATTTAAGTTGTGAAGGATCACTTATGCATATCAAAACAATGTGGCGATGATGTGATTTCAGGCGCAGGCAGAGGCAGAACCACAGGTGGAACCTCCTCCAGAGCTGGTCCTCCCCAACACGCTGAAGCCTGAGGAAGGGCTAGAAGTGTGGAGGCTGTGGGCTCAGCGCAAAAATGCTGAGCTGGACAAGAACGAACAAAATAAGCTGGCACCTATAGGACGTGAGTAAATATTTTGATCGTCTTTACTGTATTTTGTTACTAGATTAGAATTTTAGTAGGCAATATGAGTGAAATATTATAATTCACACATGCAGTGATATATTTAAAGGGGACCTATTTTGACTCTTGTGACCTTACTATCACTATATTCACAAGAAGTAAAGACTCAGATGTCCATAGAATGTGTCTTTGAAGTTTTAGCTCAAAATACAGAACAGATCAATTATCATTCCATGCTTAAAAAGAGTTTTTTTTAAAAAATAGGAAGCAAAAACATGATCTCTTTGTATGTATCTTTAAATGGAAATGAGCTGCTGCTCCTAACCAACTTTTCCAGAACAAGACTGTGCCTTAACAGCTCCTTCCTTGCACATTCTGCCAATACAAAACATCTGTTTGGTCATGATTATCATGTTCACATTCTTTGACATCATGTAAGTGTATTATTTGCATGCATTTAAAAATCATACGTTGAAACTTGAAAAATATATAGTTTTCTGAGCACATTTGAGTCAAGTCAAGTCCCCTTTTATATCCTATTGAGCTTAAACTGTCAAATGTGCACAAGTTTGTCAAAAACACACGAAGATGCAATTTTTTAAATCACAATTAGGTGGTTGTGTACATATATTACTGATGCATAATTATGTTAAAAAACAACACAAAATTTACAATTAAATTTTTTTTATTAGATCTTAAAAGGTCCCTTTAATGCATGTGACCTGTTTCTGAAAAGCATCTAGTGCAGTGCGTCCCTTAGGTTTTTGGCTTTGAGGGGGTGGGGGTTGATTCAATTTTTTTTTTTTTTTTTTTTTTTGCAATTGTATTAATCATAAAGCATATCTAATTAATTTAAATCACGAAACTTAAACAATTTAATATTAATTTTTTAAAGGTTTAACAAAATGACATGTTTAGGGCCCTATAAAATGTCACGTAAACAGCACGCAGCCCCCAAGAAATCTCCAACACTAAACTCTACCCCTCCTTAACAGCCTGTCTGCCTAAATACATGCATACAGAGCCACTTTCACAAGGACTGTTTTTCTTCTACCCCTCCTTAATCAGCCTGTTGCCTAAATACATACACAGTCACTTTCACAAAGACTGTTTCTTCTTGAACAGTAAACATGCTGCTACCCAAATATTTGCACATACCATAGACTTACATACCAATATTTGCACATACAAATAGATTTAAATCATTACATATTGTCTGATTGCACTGTTCTTGTCCTGTACAATGTTTTGTCTGTCTTAATTTTATTTTATTTATTTTTTCATTTTTATTTATTTAAATAATTCTAGTCTTTCTATTTGCACTATTGTATGTCTGCACTGTAGATCCAGAGCTCTCGCCATTTCGTCTCCCTGTATACGGTGAAATGACAATAAAGTCTACCTTGAACCTTAAAATGTTTTATTTTTTTCCAACCTTATATGTTATTTTTACCAAATTATGTGTTTTAGCAAGTCTAATTATTTGAAAGCATAAAAACAAGTTTCATGTATTCTTACAATAGCCCTATGATTTTTTTTTTCCCTTCAGAAATTCTGTTGTGAATTTATACAATTTGTATAAAACATTACTGTAATGAAACTGTGAAATGCTTGTGAAGTGACTCTCAGAGCTGTTCTGGAGATGTTGTTCATGTATTTATATAGTGAGAGGACAGATGTTAATATCACCACAAGTATCACATGCACTTCATGAGGTGATGGAGGAGGAGCGCGCTCGAATAATCAATCGCTGCTGGCTCCACTTTCCAATCATCTCGTTAGCCAATCCAGACCAAACATATCCACAATAAATACGCCGTCTCCTTCCCTTCCGCATCTCGTTCTAGCATCCCTCTTCCCCTTCTCTGCCTCGTCTTGCGCCTTCCCAGTTGGGGGGCACGCAGGGTTCGAGCCCTGAGCCCTACCCTCGCTAGGGTTCATGCCACTAGGGCTCGGGGTCCGCCAAGCTCCCGGCTATTTAAATAGTCTTTGGTGGGCTGCCCTGCTAAAATAATAACAGGGGAAAGACTGTAGTAATATTTATTTACAGCAAGATGAATGTCTGTGTCTGCAGGTCGACAGCCGCTGCGCTTCCAGGATGATCTTGTGTCAAGTTCAGTGGGTGAGCTGAACTTGGCTCTGTCTTTGATGACCCAAGAGGCTCGTGGGCTGGAGGGGGAGCCATTTGAACCTGATTCACTATACTATGTATTTTTATGTATACAGAAAGTATGTACTTCATATTTTTGTTTCTGCTGATTATGTTGGATCATTAGTTTGCATAAACTAATTTTCTTCTTTTTTTGTTTTGTTCAGTACATGTTTGAGAACGCTAGAGTAGACGACATCTTCTCTGATCAGTACTACAGCCGGTTTTGTCAGTGTTTACACAAAATTCTTGAAGAGTGGAGGCCCAGTGTTCACCCTCTTGGTAAGATGTTGGTGTGTGTTTTTAAACGGTGTACTGTTGAGTTTTGTCAAATTTATGCTAATTGCCTTTGCATTTGCCAGGCTACATTATCCCAAGTCATGTGACAGAGGAGATGCTCTGGGAGTGTAAGCAGCTGGGAGCTCATTCTCCATCCACTCTACTTACTACACTGATGTACTTCAATACCAAGTGAGTCTCCTTCTCTTCAAATGGGATGGCAGTGAGTGCTCAGGGGTTATAATGTTGTCTCTCTGCAAAGGTACTTCCACTTGACCACAGTGGAGCAGCATATGAAAGTGGCCTTCTCCAAAGTGCTCAGACACACCAAAAAGAATCCCACCAACCCTAAAGACAAGAGCACCAGCATCCGCTACCTGAAAGGAGTTGGCCCACACCACGTTGGACAGAAAGGTTAGGAGGCAGCCAGAAAACAAGGGTGGATGTTTACAGATGTTTCAAGATAAATATTAATTTTTCTCTTGTGTAAAGTGTAAACTAGGGATGCACAATATTGGATTTTTGCTGATATGCCAATGTTTTTCAACTCATTTCAGCTGTGTGTGTGTGACCTATAATTGTGATATTTGCCATGAATGTATAAATGTTACCAGTTAAAGAAAGTCCTAAATTTATTGGGCAAAAACTGCGGGAAGTCATGAATCACATCTATTATTGTTCTAGTGACGGATGACATGTATGCAGAGCAGGCGGAGGACCCAGAGAACCCGCTACGTTGTCCTATCAAGCTCTATGACTTTTACCTCTTCAAATGGTAAGCCATTGATTATATTATATGCTAATGTGCACATTTTTGTTTGTAATTATTAGAAACCCCCTATAATGTTGAGATGGCTATTATGAGTTATAAAAGTATTTTATTTTGGGTTTGAGAGTCCCCAAAAACAGATTGACATGGTTTACATTTGCTTTAATTTCCTTATAATATGCATTTAATTTTACCTTATTTACTCAACTTGCATGATGCTAACTATGTGATGACTGGTCGATTTCATTGAAAGCAGTGTTTGTTAGGTTTTAATGCTCGTTTTACTTTAACGGTAATATCTTTTTTTTCCTTATTCAAAGAGAAACCATACAGATTAATCTAAAGTAAAACTGTATTTATATTTTTTCAACAGACTTTGCTACTTCACTTCACTTTCTAATGAAATCTCTTTTATGGTCGTGGGTTGAATATCAAGAATACGAGTTGATTTATTGAGAAACCCATTGGACATTTTCTA
>JAUMHE010000060.1:14130462-14142914 GCA_032359235.1 Enteromius mattozi
TATATATAGACATGAAAAATATATCTGTATCAAAATATGCAGTCACCTGCGCATAAACTCCCTAACCAAGATACAATAAAATAATATTAATTTAATTTTCATAGTTTTTTTAAAGAAGACCTGCTATGAGGAATGAGCCAGAATTGACCTCAGAATAATTTATACAGCGATTTGAATAATTGCGTTACTTGAGTAACTAAATTACTTTCAGACAGAGTAATTAGTAATTTAAATACAGTATTGATGATGCAGTTAGTAACTGTAATTAATTATCTTTTGAAAGTAACTTACCCACTGGTTATATGCTACATGAAAGCTCATTTTCAAAAATGCATAATAGGGGCACTTTAATACCTTTTCTGTATCTTCCTCATTGTTTTGTCTGTCCTCAGTCCCCAGACTGCAAAGGGTCGTAATGACACATATTACCTGACGCCAGAGCCTGTTGTGGCACCCAACAGCCCTATTTGGTACTCCACTCAGCCAATCACGAGTGAGCAGCTGGAGCACATGCTAACACGCATCATGATGGTGCGGGAAATCCAGGAGATAATCTCCATTGCGCAGACCAACGTACACTGAGAAAAGACGAGGCAAATGAAAGAAAGCTAGATGGAATAAGAGAGGCTTTCTCCAGCGCTCCATCATGCCATCATTCTCTCCTTTCTCAAGAGACTGAATCGAATAGCCTCTGCAGCATCTCCTTATACTTCACCCATGATTAAATGGAGAGCATAGAGGTTCAAGAGGGGTTTTCAATGAACTGGACATGCATACAAGCCTTTTTTTGTTGTTTGTTTTAGATACAGGAACTATTTCTGTTTGTTCCTCCAATGACCATTGAAACGTATTTGCCCAGATCCTTGCTGTGTGCATTTTCTCTTTCTGCCATGTATGTTACGCTCCATCCTTCTTCTCACTGTCTTCTCCATTTATTTTCTTTAAGTGCAGAACTGTAAGGATCTGGTGGTTTTTAAGAATCCATACTAAATTTAAGTGATTATTGGCAGTGGACTGGAACACCATGTGATTGTCAGGTGTAAACACATTTAAAAACATGGCTTCATCCATCCGTAACACCTAACACAACCCCCGCTCACCCCAAGGAGCTTGCAGTAGCAGAGTTCACGTACCTGAGGAGTGTATTATACATGAAGACTTTTTGGTTCTGTTTTTATTTTTATTTTTTTATATATACATGCATCTATGGTAACCTGATATGTATTGATATTATAGTGGTGCTGGAGAATTGAAGCCTGTGTTTTCAAACATGCCTTTTTGTACAGTGAATTACCTGTATGTGTCGTCTTTGACCCTTTCTGCTGTCCCTGGTCAGTTCTGACACACAAGCACACTTGGGCCTCAGTAACAGAATAAATTTCTGCATAAGTAGTTCGAAGAATTGAATACAATTCACACAATTATTTAGTAAAGAATTTGCACAAGGAATATGCTGGTAATTAAATTCTAGCCAATGAGAATTTTCATGTTATTAAAATGCTATACACATTTATTTCCCCTAAATTAAATAAAGGTTTACAACCAGCAAACCTCCAAGTGAATAATTTAAAAAGACAAAAGTCACAAATCACTAAATTATATTTTATTTTTGTCCCCTCAAACACAGTGGGAATCCAGGGTTTTCCTAATATCTATAACACTGAAGCCAGGTTTTTAAAAGTATTATTTCTAGACCTGTTTTCATTTTTAAATCCTTAATCTTCCTGTAAAAAATCACAGACTACTAAAAACGGTCATTGGGCCTTTTATTGCTGGAGTCTTAAAGGTTGAGATTACCACTGCTTTTTGATAGTACATGTGAATTTAGGTATCTCAACATTAAAATAAAAAGTATGAACTTCAAAAAATATTTTTTAGAATATTGTGATAACTGTAAAAATAGGGCAAATGTGTATGCACAATTAAATATGCAACATCAACAAATAGTGATTATTTTAAAATCTAATGTCTGATAAATTCTATGGTACAAGTATATTGTGGATCCATTCACAGATGAAGTGCAATTTTTTTTCCCCAATGGTCTTTTATTACAAAGTCCGGACTAAAACAAACATTCAGGATATGCAACAAAATATTGTCTGGTTTGTACATGACCTTGTCTACAGTCAAAGTCAAATCCACCCCACTTCATCCTCTCAATACAAATATGCATTTTCTATTGGAGTTGCTAGCGGCGATCCATCTCATTCTTTCCCCGGTAGTGGGATCTGTAGTCTCTTTAAGGTGTTGGTGAAGTATTTAGGAAGGGGACAGGACACTGTGATGTCACTGTATCCTTTGACCCCTGGCAGGACGATCCTTCGGGAGTGCAGGTGAAGAGGGAGGTATCGTGTTTTACTCTGCACCAGGCCCAGCCGTCGCAGTATGCCCTCTGGCAGCTTCTGTAATCCGAAATGTGAGACCCGCGTGTGGTCAGTCTTCAAACGTGACAATGAGTCATGTCTCGAGAAAACACTACACCACCTCTTGATTATTCATTATTAACACCCTTACTATGCTCATAGACTAAGTAAATACTGTAGTAAAACTGGACCTAGACTTGAATAGGTTGTGTATCTAAATCTAAGGTTAAGCAAGTGTTCATTAAAAATACTTCTGGAATCTGGAAATACAATATTGTTTAAAAGTTTGGGATCCAGACTTTTTTTCTTTGATAATGCAGCCTTGGTTAAAATAAGAGACTTCTTTTAAAAACAAAAAAATACATTTTTAAATGGCAGCACAGGTTCATATTTCAAAGAACCAATGCTACAACACTTGTATATATTATACCTGTGGTGCTAATTTGTTCCAGTGAGCATATTTGTGGTCTCCAAGAATGGGGCAGGTCAAAGCAAGAGCCATGTGCACGCGAAGTTGGTTTTTCACACCTAAAACACATCAGTTCTAGTCATCATATGCTTATATATCTTCTTTTACATAAATCAAAACAGGATGTTACATTAAATATGGGTAAACTTAGCAACATTTACAAAAATGAAAGAATATAGGGCACAATTAGGAGGTACAGTTTTCATATGTCATGATCAGTCAATACCTGTGAAAGGCTGCAGTTCCACCAAACTGCAGCCACTGGTGCTGTCCAGAACCCAATACTGTGTGACTGCACTGTGCGCCTGTCGATGAGCTCTTACCCTGGTCACTCCATCTCCCTCCTCACTCACTTTGAACAATGGGCTCAGACCCATCTGAGCAGAATAAACATGCATACATTAATTCTAGTGAAGCACTGGAGAAGATCCTATTCTTATAATCTGTTTTCTAAATGCATTGTACTTTTCTAATTGTGAACAATTCATACACACGAATGGATCCTCTGCAGTGAATGGGTGCCGTCAGAATTTGTTTCTGAGGTGTTTCAACATAAAACTGATGCATCTGGTAAAAAGTCTACGATCCATAATAATGTTTCCTCCAGGAAAATAGTCTATCCTCTTTTATACTTTTACACTGAAATCCACCAACACATCCGTTTAGAGCAGTTCTGAACAGTTATCACGTGTAAATAGTGTTTGATCTGTGCATATTTCTCTCCCAAGTCAGACGAGACAAGTTAAAAGCATCTCAGTGATGGATTTCTTTCTTACGAACATGCAGCTTTTCACTTTACAAGATGTTAGTTTGGTGGACAGGAGTCTTGTGGATTACGGTGATGTTTATATCAGCTGTTTGGACATTCTGACGGCACCCATTCACTAAAGAGGATCCACTGGTGTGCATATAATGTAATGTATAAATACATTTCTCCAAATTTGCTGAACGATGAAGAAATACTCATTTACATCTTGAATGGCCTGAGGGTGAGCACATTTTTAATAAAAATCATCTTTTCATATGGTTTTTAAAAACAGATTAGAATAAGAGGTGTTTTTTGATGAACACGTTACCTTAAAATGCGGCTGCGGTCCCGTGACCTCCTTCTCTATAATGGGAATGTCAATCACTCCCTCGGATGGAACGGGCACACCTACAGTGACTGCCCTAAACACAAAACAAATTAGATTATTTTTAAGTTACTGTATGCTGTTGCAAGAGAATCAGTTATCAATAAGCATAAAAATAGGATAATAATGGCACGCCACAAATAAATTACCCTTGAAAAAATTCAATTGCATCCAACTGAAGATAGGCAACAAATAAAGCTTTTGAAGTTTAACTTACAAGTACTTCCTTTCCACTTTGTGTGATCTGATAAGTGTTTGGACATGTTCAGCAGCTTCCTCGGTTTTAGCCAGGATCAAAACTCCAGTATTTTCCTTTTCCAGGCTATGGCATAAGTGCAACTGTGCTCCAGGCAGCATGCCATCAGTTATCTTTGCTAGCAAAGGCAGACATTCTACTATGCTGTTTCTGATGCCATCCACATCTATGAGAATGGAACAAGAAAATTAACAAGTACGTTACGAAAGACCTGGCTTGTGCAATCATGTGAGACTCATATTATCAGGTATGTACTTTATATATATATATATATATATATTACATATTTTACTTTATCGGAATGGTGTGAATCTTGTACATTTTTGTTGCATTTATTATATAAAACCAAATTATCAAAAAAAAATGAGAGTCAAATACTTACTATACAGAGGAACGCCATATGGTTTATTTATGGCCAGTATGTTTTGGTCTTGATAAAGTATGCCCCTGTAAAGAGCTTTTACGAGCACGCTGGGATGAACAGATTGTAGTTGCTGAGAAAACTGTTTGAGTTCGTTTACTCTGTTTTGAAGAGGTGACACCGGAACCTTTGGAGGGGAACGAAAAAAGACGGAACCCAAATGGTTGCACATAAAGACACTTTAGTCAAAACGCACTATACACACACAAACAAACAAACGTATCTAACCTCATTTTTGTCATTTGTTTGTTTTTCCTTTTCACTCCGGAGTCTGTTCGCAATATCTGCTGCTTTAAGCCCTGCTTTTCCGTTAGAAGCGACGGTCTCAGTCTTTGAAGCTGTGGCACACGCTCTCACGAGCATCCTAAATGTCACCTCACGTGCATGGCGCATTTTCACAGGCAACTCTCTTTCCTCCAATCTGAGCCCCTAGACCGTACTTTACTCACTGACGTATGTGTCCGATTAAAAAGCTAGTATCCCAGGAAAAGATGAGTAACCAAGAAGACATAAAACACATGAGTAAAATAAACAGCTGAGCAAGAAGTAATAGTGATAGAACACGACTTCAAAATAAAAGTCATTGGTCAGCGTGATATTACATCCACCCAAATCAGGTCAATAGATTTGTTCTGGTCATGCTGAACGTTTTTGAATCATTAACTGATTATTTCAAGTGCATAAATCATCTCTTATATCAATTTGTAAATAATAATAATAATTCAAAAAAAAAAAACTTGTAGAGAAGTATTCAGTAGTTTGGTCATAAAAGACCATAGGCTATGATTTACCTCAAGAAGTATTTTGGACGAACATAAAATGCATGCAATTTAGCTTTTGAATGATTTGAGCTATTTCTTTTCACCAAAATTGTAATTTTAGTGGATGACACAAGTGCAATTCAAAATAAAAGGCACAGGGCAGAGTGATATTAATAAAATGTATTCGATATAAAAAACGAAACAAGCAAAAACATGTTCACATATTTTATTCACAGAATGTTTTGATTCACGAAATTCAAAATGTGCAAGTTGATTCACTAAAAACCATCACGAGAGTCATAAAACTGATTTTAAATACACTTTCAGCTCTAGTAAAGACTTCAGATATACTTTGAAATGGACTCTGGACCTAGTTGTCAGTAAACAGTTTGATCAACAGGGCTGCAGCTGTACAAAATAGATATAAGAACAACTGCAAATCGTTCGTTGTCATTCATGCTTTCCTAAAGGGTTACTGAGAAAACAAAGGGCGCATTCTTCCTAAATATTGCCTAGAAATGCATACAAACAAGTCTATAGTACTACATATGTCATATTAAAAATTGTGTGGTGTGAAAGAGAAAGAGAATCTATGTGAGCAGAGCATGTGTGTATCTTTGAAGGGAGGGCTGCGCTTGAATAATGAATAATGGCTGGGTTTGTGCTCACAGCTGAGTGAATTAAACATGAAGCCAGCACTAGAAAACCTACAGGTATGTTCTATCTCTTTCTGTTTGTCTTTATACAGATAGATAATATCATATTTAAACCTTTTTGTCTGTTACATGCTCTAATGAAATAAAAAGCCCTTTTAGAAACACAATAATTTCCTTGCAGCAAATCTGATAATCCTCATGCAAAACCTTAAGTGTGGTCAAGAGAGTGAGTTTGCAGTTTGAAATGGCCTTTCGAGAGCTGGTTAGGGTGTCTAAACGAACCGCCTGTCCTGCTGGTTGGGGGTCAGCAGCCGCCTGCATGGTATCTCATGACAGCCTGGTGGAATTTGAGCTACCACAGGCCATTGCTTTATATGCTCCCATCAGGTCCTCGATGTTTGTGGGTGATAATGTGCCATTTCTTTTCACAAATGGAGCGTGGCATTACTGTTTGTAGAAGAGCAGAGATAGACAGATAATGTCCAGACTCTCATTTTCAGTTGGGTACTTCCTTTTATTCTACATTAGAGCCTCAGCATTCAGCTCATCACAGATATCAGATGTTGTCATCCACTTTATACCCCATAAGGGCCACCAGTGATGGACGAATAATACTAGATAGGTGGTGTGCTGGAACCCATCCCTTGACAGGTGTAATATTAGGCTACACATCTTCCTCAGTTCCGCAGATCAAGTTTCAAACAGGATTCCCCAGGTAAGATGCTTAAGGGGCGTTGATGTCATTGTACGGAAGTGCGTTGGACCACACTGCTGGGCACAGATAGCAGTGCCACTGAAGACAATAGGAGGACAACGTGGGAGTTTCAGCAGGAATTTAGACTGAGCTGGACCATCGAGGAGATTTGGGATGTCGCACCAGACGGGTATTCATGGTAGGCACCATTTCAGTACACTGCTGCCTATATAAGTTTACAAAATGTTACATTTAGAATAAATCCCTTTATATGTTTTCTTTATCTTGTCTTTTTAGTGAAAGAAAATCATGCATTTTGAGTGTAACAGATACTATTAAGATATGCAAAAAGTAAAAAAAAAGAGGGACTTTGTAATAAAACCTGTGAAAGCTCTAGATTGAAAATTTTTGTGTTAAAATCTTTCATTGAACTTTTACAGAACTGCATGGAGTCTTTGTGCAAATGTGTTCATCTATGGGCAAAGGGATCTATTTAAAAATAAAATTTTACTACTAAAAATGTTCTTAGTAGGAATATCTGCTTAATTCTAGGTTTTATCTATCAAACTCTTGGTTCTATAGTATAGTGGTCTATATAGGTTTGAAAAAGAGAGATAATATTATGCTGTGTTTTATGTGAATGATGATGGGAGGTAATTTAAGCTTACGGGCGGAAGCGCTGTTCCTCATCCATCTCACCTGCACCTACATCATTTATGAGTCCTGATGCCCTGTTACCATGGTGAGGCCAAGAATGAGGCACAGGCCGCACAGTGTGGAAGCAGTGTAAAATTTCCTTTGTTTCAGTCAATTTTCTTGGTCTTTTTATAATTTATGACATGAAATACTAGGCCTATGTAATGGGGTAGTCTCTCTCTGTTCTTATGATATTTAAAGGTTTGTGGCATAAATTCCTAAACCTAATTCTTAGGTTTACTCACTGTATCCTGTCATTGTTGTATTGTCATACACTTCTTTACTGAAACCAGCCACTCCAGACTTGAGAGAGTTTCTCATGAAGGCAAGAAGGGGCGCTGTCAGAGTGGTGAAGATCATGATAAGGAGCGGTGAGTAGGAGCATTTGTTTGTGAGACCATCTGTACATGTAGTATATTAATAGTATTTCAGTACCCACAAGATGGTTTTGTTTGAGCACAAATGTTGATGGTGTTTACTGCTATTTACCCTTTCCAATTAATGCATCGGGCCTCACATTATTTTGTAATAAAATAATACCTACTGTAGAATAAGCTCTAAACTATTACTTACATCATCACATATTGGTCATATAATTTAGAAAAGTATTTGGACAAGTCATACTTAAATATTTAATCTCCGAGTCAAAAAAAAGACCTGCACTTGATTGTATTAGATGTAAACTTGTAATTCAAATCTTAGAATTATGTTTTTAAAAATTATAATAATGATAATATGATAATATTAATGAAATAAATAGTCACTTAAGTGTATTTAAAGTACATTTTTAGGACTATGTTTCATAAGACTCTATGGTACACCTTAAAATGTTTTAAATAATGTTTTTTAAATAATATTTTATTTTAGTTGTAATTTGTCATGCTTTCAGTAAGCACCCTTATTTTGATGTGTTGACTAACATCATAAAGCACATGTAAAGTGCACTACTTGATTAAAAATGTACAAAAAATAGTGTGTTATTAAATTGTAGTGCAATAAATGTAGTGTGAAACAATACAAATATTTATAAAATTACATGGAAAAATGTACTTGGTCCTACTTAAGAAGCACTGTAAAGTTCAACTAATTGCATTTAATATAAATGTTAATTATAATCCAGATCATTAAGGGCAATTAACATGCAATTAAGTGTCTAAAAACAGTACATTCAGTTTACATAAAAACAAGAAAATATATTTTTTTATTGTAATTTTTTATCATAGGGACACAACTTCTTTTGTTTACATCGGTGTTCTTCATTTAGAAGTTTTAAGTTTTAAATCCTAACAAACATATATATGTTTGGCTTAAAAGTGTGCTTTTGCTATCTTTTAAAATGAATTACACTGTACACTGTAAGGCTACATACGTTTACTCTAGCAAATGTATTTCAGTCACTGGTTGACTCTAAAGAATGTCAAGTAAATGTTGAGATAAATTGGACTGTGGAATGTTATCCATGCAGTGTCAGTCTATGATAACATGGCACCATGCTGTTTTTGGACCCAGAGTGATAGTCGGTGCATTTATCTGGGGCTACTGCAAGTAGTTAGGGTGTGTGTTATGAGGTGTGTATGTGTGTGTATCTGTGTGTGCTTCAGAACAGCTGGTGTTGGGAGCGTACAGAGAGGTGTCTCAGAGCTGGGATCTGGACTATGACGCATGTGTCCTGCCCATGCTGGAAGGTCTGGAACCCTGTTATATCCTTTACCGCCTCGACTCACAGAACCAGCTGGGATATGAGTGGCTGTTTATCTCCTGGTCACCAGACCAGTCACCAGTAAGAAACACATTATAAAGTTGAATGTGTATGCTAAATACAAACTCTCACCTTTATACTCTATAAATAATGTTTCCTTTGGCTTAAAATATTGTCAGTTACCCTTCATCCATTCATTCCACACTACACAGGTGAGGTTAAAGATGGTGTATGCTGCTACCCGTGCCACACTGAAGAAAGAGTTTGGAGGAAGTCACCTGAAAGATGAGCTGTTTGGAACAGTCCAGGTGTGTAGACAGGGGTATATTTGAACATCAAATACAGATGAGCTGAAATTATTTTATAACTGTACTATTACAGTATGTGTATTTACATACATATACAAAATGTATAACATTTATGGTTTTTTTTTAAATGACCCTGCCGCATGGGTGTTTTTGGGCAAACTTTTTTCTTTTGTTTTTGTAGAAAATAGGAACACAATTTTTTTTTGAGAATTGGGTTGCAGAAATTGTAAGCAATGCTGATTGTTGAAAGCAATCAGAATCAAGTATTCAAGATATAAGCTCATTATTCAACATTGTTTGAAGCCTGAAATCACAACCGATCACTCAGAACAGAACAGAATAAAATGTGTTTTCCTGATAAATGACCTTTGCCCATTTGTTTTCTGCACTCTTAAAAATCTAATGCAGACAAGAAGAAATCATGATTTTTAGCTATTTAGGACAATTTTAAAATAAATTATTATATTGATATGGACTGAACATCTTATAATTCATAAAGAACAATCGTAAATATATTAAAATAACAAAAAATATAACCATTTGAAAAAAACCCCGCAATTATAGAATCACCCATATATATATATATATATTTTATATAACCTTTGCTCAGGTTTCCTCTTAGAGGTGTGATGATGTGTCATCTAAGCACTATTTACTATTCTTTTCTGCAGGAAGATGTCTGTTTCCAAGGTTATCTACGACACCTGTCCTCCTCCGCCTGTCCAGCTCCTCTCACCACTGCTGAGCAACAGCTTCATCAAATTAAAATTACAGAGGTGAGGAAGGTCAAAAATTTTCATACGCTTCAAATGGCTTTGCACCAAAACTATCTAACAATTTGACTGCCTAAATATCTAATAAACAAATCATTTCTTAATAACGCACCTGACAGGACAAAGTGGCACGGGTAAGTATAGTACGATTGATTTGGTTTTCAAATGTGTAAGTAATAAGGGGATTTTCACAAAACTTTTTTACTTTTCTATTTAGGATGAGAGAAGACGAGTTGCCAGCATAAGTGGACAAGCAAAGGTAGCCTCAGCTATCTAAATAAATGTTAATGTTATAGATTAAACATATGTATATATACTGTATATATACAGTGCCCTCCATAAGTATTGCAACGGTTTGCTATGGAGTCAAGAAATCTGTAAATATGATTAAAATATGAATATGAGACAATACTACAGAATGTCACATTTTATTATTGGGTGATTCAACACATATATGTTTTACCACTTTTAGAGTTTTATCCTCCAATTTGCTGTATTATAAGTATTGGATGTTATCAGCTTTGTCCTGTTGCATTAATTGTTCAGATATTAAAAGCAGGGATTTTCTACATTCTGAGTCTTGCATTTGACGACAGCACACACAAACCAGGATGAAGATGAGGGAGCTGACTGCAAATGATCCTACACATACAACCTCATCTGTAAAACATGGTGGAGGTGGTGTCCTGGCATGAGCATGCATGGCTGTCTCTGGAACAGGCTCTCTCAACTTTAATGATGACTTAATGTAATGACACTAGCAGAAGGAATTCAGAAGGGTACTAAACCATATTGGCTACCAATACGCCACCAGACTGTGCTTCACATTGGATCAGGACAATGACCCAAACACACCCTGCCAGTTCAGTCAAGGAGTTTATCAGGGGAAAGAAATGGAATAGATCTCCAGATTTAATCTGATTGTACATGAATTTCCCCAGCTGAACAGGAGACTAATGGCAGAAACTCTCCCCAAAAAGCAACAGTCAGAATTGGTTGCATTAAAGGCTGGGAAAAGCATTTCAAAGAATGAGACAAAGAGTCTAGTGATGTCTATGCATCGCAGACTCACTGCTCAAATTGTACACAACAGGGATCTGTAGCTAAATAATAACTTTTAATCTTTTACATCTGCCTTTCAACTGTCCCAATGCTCACATCAAACAGGAGGATGCACTCTAAAAGTGCTGTCCTTTTTATTTGGTAAAACATGTATGTGTTGAAATAGCTAATAATAAAATGTGACATTCTGTAGCTTTGTCTCATATTCATCTTTTAACGATATTTGCAGATGTTTTTGACTACACAGCAAACAAAGCAATTTTGGCATTACTGTCCCAATACTTACGGAGTCTGTATTGGACTGTATTCTGTTATGTGTTTCGGATACAGACAGAGATCAGCGTGGAGAGTAAAAATCCGACTTTGCAGGGTTTGGCGTTCCCATTGCAAGAAGAGGCTAAACATGCTTTACAGCAGCTTAAACTCAAACGGATCAATTACATTCAACTAGTAAGTTCCAGATACACACATGCAAAAAGCTAAATGTTCAGACTGCCATGTATGTATTTAACAGTACAGGTGGCACTGAATAAGCACATGAAGTAACAATTACCTTCATTATACATACAAATAAAATTCATTTGATAGTGCTGTTATATAGCTTGTTTATTTTGCATTATTTTAATATGAGGATTCTCTACATAATATTACATTTCAGAATCAATTAAGCAATAAAACACCCAACTTCAAAATATTCAGTATGCAATGAACAAATGTTTTTGTTCAAAGGTTTGGGGGTAAATAAAGGACTGGTATGCTCACCGAGGCTTAAATTATTTAAACAAAAATACACTAAAACGTTGTTACTGAAATTAAAAAAAAAAGTTTCTATTTGAATATATTTTATTCCTGTAATGACAAAGAATGAACATTTTAATTACTCCAGTCTTCAGTGTCACATGATTCTTCAGAAATCATTCTAATATGCTGATTTGCTGCTCACTATTTCTTCTTATTATAAATTTTGTAAAATGTTGTGCTTCTTAATACCTGTGGAAACCATAATATATTGTTTTAGGATTCTTTAATGAATATAAAGCTCAAAAGGTACAGGGTTAGAGTTAGGTTTTTTGAAACAGAATTGTTTGGTAACATTGTAAAGGCATCCTTGCTGAACAAAAGTATGCATTTCTTTAAAAAAATATTTTGAATAAGAGTTGA
>JAUMHE010000060.1:14143014-14163624 GCA_032359235.1 Enteromius mattozi
AAATTTTGTAAAATGTTGTGCTTCTTAATACCTGTGGAAACCATAATATATTGTTTTAGGATTCTTTAATGAATATATTTGGTAACATTGTAAAGGCATCCTTGCTGAACAAAAGTATGCATTTCTTTAAAAAAATATTTTGAATAAGAGTTGAACAATATTATACCTGCTGCACATCACATAATCTCCACAAGCTCAATAACAAAGCACATTTTACTGTATCATCTTTAAGCGGCTGGACACCGAACGAGAGACAATTGAGCTGGTCCACACTAGTCCTACAGAGACCAAAGATCTGCCGAGCAGAATCCCCACTGATGCCCCACGATACCACTTCTTCCTGTACAAACACGCCCATCAAGGACAGGCACTGGAAGCTGTAGGTTAGTGCCAAAATAGTAACTATTCTTCTAGTATCGACGAATTGGCTTCTCAGTATTGGTAATGAGATTTTTTTTTCTTCAAAGCTAATATTTGTTATGTTTGTGTTTGAATATGTGGACCAGTTTTCATCTACTCGATGCCTGGGTATAGCTGTAGCATCAAAGAAAGGATGCTGTACTCCAGCTGTAAGAATCGACTGCTGGATGAGGTAGAGAGAGACTATCACATAGAGATCGCCAAAAAGGTACAATAACAGCAACAAATGGTCCTAACACTGTACAGTATATATGTGTGTGTCTGTTTTTTTTTAAATAGCTGTTGAACACACAAGCTTTAGGTTTATGTAGACCTCCAAAATACATGTTTTGCTGGTCATCAGGACATAAAATCAGCATGTATTGAGTAAAATCGCAGTTCCTTGAAGTTAGCTAATTTACAGTACAACAAATTCCTGAATTTATTTGATCAAAAATAGAGTAAAAATATTATCATCACATATAACTATTCCTACATTTCTTACATTCTTACATGTAACAACATTACTTCTTATTAGGCTATCAATGTTGAAAATAGTGGTGGTGCTTTTTTGTGTGAAAACTGTAATACTTTTTGATTAATAGAAATGTAAAAAAAGCTGCATTTATTTCACATTTTGTATTTTGTAACATTATTGTTAATATCTTTACTGTCACTTTTGATCGGTTTAGTCCATCATTGTTAGGTAAAAGTATCAAAGCTAATTGATACTTTTGAAACTTTGAATAATAACTTCGCTTTAAATCAAATACTCATATTTATCCACATTTCAGTGAATCTGTTTATGTGTCATGTGTGTAGATGGAGATTGATAGTGGAGAATGCCTGACTGAGGATTTCCTGTATGAAGAGGTTTACCCGAAGCAGCATGCTCTGAAGCAAGCCTTCACCAAGCCAAAGGGTCCAACAGGGAAACGAGGGAACAAGCGTCTAATCAAAGGATCGGGAGAGAATGGAGACGAGAGCTAGAATCATACAGTCAGAACATGTAAAATGACAGCTGATACACTTGTTTAATTTCACCTTCAATGGCCTGTAGCCTATTTCTGGTCTTAGCTATCCTTTTCATGCTTATTATTTTTTATGTTAGATTTTCACTAGTCTTCTTTCATTCTGAAACACATTCTCACATGGTTTTCAAGGCCACATAAATGTGTTGCTTAGATGATGATTTTTATGTTAAGATAAAATAAAATCCATTAATCTGTCTTGTTAAATCTCCTTTTTGTCTAACTATGAAGAAGCATTATATTAACACTTTAACAGGCCTATACATATGTATATAATCGGGTCATTTTTGTATCGTCATAAAAATGTATAATTTGCACCTCATCGGGTCACACTTGCGTGCTTACAGTCACATCCAAAGCCGCCTCGTGAGTATCATATGGAAACAAAAAGTTAAAAGATAAATTCATAATTAATGTCTTGGCTGGTTCAGTCGACAGAAATATGGGACACAGGTCAGTCTGAGCGCTCACAGTACGCACAGTACCTGCAAGCGCCACTGCCGTCTCCATCACCAACTTCTAAAACAGGCGAACGCACACAAAAATGAAGTTACTGTGTCTGTCTGCCTGATTAAAAAATGTGTTTCAAACACATATTTTAGAGAATGTAGTAGATATAACCGCCATCCGCGCATCACTAATCAGTACATCAAATTTTAGTCTTGTGAGAACAGAGCCTGGCTGTTCACAAGTCGCGTCTTTTGCACGCCCAAGATTTCTATTTTAAATGTATGAGTGGCAAGTGTGCACATAATAGAAGATTTTTCATAAGCACAGTCGAGCTGACACGAAGAGTGAGGCGAAAAAGGCAAAATGATGACGGAAGATGATGATTTTTTTTTTTTAACATTGGTTTCTTATTTATTTGGTTCCACATTTTTTGCTGATTTTTGTTTTATTTAAAAGAAAATCATTATTTTTCATAATTTTTTATTCCTCATTCCAGACTTTTAGATTTTTAGTTTACCTATTTAAACTTTGTGTAAGTTTTCTGTTATTTCATATTAGGCATACAGCATGGTGTATTTTGATTCGTTTTGTTAATAAAAGTTAGCTATAACCTATGTTCTACGTTGTATTTTGTTGTTGCTTGAACTTAATTGAATTGAATTCAAGCAACTGATGTTGAATTGCCACTAATGTAAAAGTAAAAGTAAAACAAACGCTTACTGGCTATTAAAACCGAAGGAAAGCTAGGAAAAGATGGAAAACTCAAACTTGTATTATTATTTTTTAAAAAATCAAAACAATGGTGCCCTGGTGGGCAAGTCACATAACCAGTGATACGGTTTAACATCTATCCCAGCAAGCCTAAAAAATTGTCAGCACGAACTCTTTCTTTGTGGCCTGAGGAGGGGGATATGCCAAATGAGGTGCCGGTGCAGTGCCGAATTTTGACCCCTGCCAGATTATGATTTAAGAGGGGTTAGGATTAGGGGTGGGGTTAAGATTAGTATTGATTTCAAGAGGGGAGTCATAATTTGGCACAACACCGGATGCAGCTTGTTCCGGCACAAATTAAGCACTGCCTGCATCTAGTGTGTGGTTATTATCCAATTTCTTACTAGTAATGAAGTTATATTTTATGGATTAGTAGAAGCACATAAAATGGGAGGTCTTAAAAACTTAATTTTTATTATAATTTATAATATTTATTATAAACAGTTATTCCATTGTTTTTTTCTGGGTTTGTCTCTCAAAGGGTTAATGCATGTACTGATCCAGGGACAGCTCTATCAGTTACCAGGATGTTGGGATGTAATTAACCATATGCCTGGCAATAAACATTTTCTGGAATTAGATTTACTCGGCACTACGCTTACCTTGCAGTCACCTCCCATCCCAGCCCTCTCTGTCGCCCAGAGACCTCTCAGTTAACGCAGCTGGCGCAGAGGTCAATTTCAGCGACTGTTTCAGTATTCCTGGAAAGCTCTTTACTGGGAAAGTCATCCGCCTCTGAAACCGGCACGGGCGCTTCGTCAGCGGCGCACGGCAGCCAATGGAAACGCAGCGACGGTCGAGAGCGCAGTTCTGCGAAACGCCGAGCGGCCGCGAGCGCAAAGATGTAGTGCTCTTCTTGGAACGAGTTTCCTAGAACGCGCGTCACCTCATAAAACAGCCAAACGTGCTGCAAAGGCGTTTCTTATTGCTCTTATTACAGGAACATAACAATCCACCAACCCAAACGACCTATTACCTTTGTTTGCGTACTACTACAAAGCTTTTTTGTTTTGCCTCATTTTTCGTCCTCATTTCGCTCCCTTCGATTTCCTGGAGAATATTTGACAGAGAAGGCTTAGACAGCATCAGAGATTAAATTCTAAATTGTTTAAATGTTGACCAGATTGCCTCACTTTGGGGACGTTTTATCGCCGTAATAGCAGCGCTGGAACAATGTCAGCAGCTTTGACACATTACGGGATTCGCGTAAATTTCACGGTGTTTTCAAACAGTCCTCGCACAATCTGCTGCCTCTTGATGACTTACAGAAGGTGACGATTTTACGCCCACAAAGGTAAGAAATCTACATGTTTTATATGTCAAATGCCTTTAGTTTCATGGGAACTGTGAGGCAGCCAGACCTGTATGGTGGGTTTGCACTTTCGACTACTTTGTGGTGAACTGCAGAGGTTACATCACGTATATCATGTATATATCATCCGTCCCTCATGCCTGACATGAATCCATTCCCGATTCCTGTTGCTGATATTTCGAAATGTAACATTTTGTTCTCATCAAAATGCTTTTTAATATTGCATTGTGCAATGAGCAGCGAAACATGCACCGTGAAAAGCTTTGTGACTAAATTCACTGAGCGCATTTCCCTGACATAGCTATTGAGTTCAGGCCCAGAAATCAGAAATTATTCATTTCTTTTTACATTTTATTTCCATGCAGGCTACAGGAAAATGTATTGTAGTTTAACAATAAATCTAAATCTTTCCATTTTAATCGTTTTTATTTGATAGAATTAATAACGTGCCATACCTTCTACCGTTTGTGTAAATGTAACTTGAGTAAAATCTTTATAAATGATATATAGAAATCAGTATCTATAAAAGCAAGTAAAATAGAGCTATTTGTATCTATTTGTACAATAGAGCTGCAGTTGTCCCAAAAGCTCTATTTATAAAGTCTTTTAGAATAAAAACCACATTTACTTTTCTGGGGCATTTCAGAAATGAGTTTATAAGTATGCTGACTTAACCATTGGTGTCATGATATTTATGTAATCACATATATAAAAAAAGAACATTTAACGTTTAGATTTTGACTTATTGAGGCAGATGTTGAGACACCAGAAATAAATAAAAACACCAGCTTTCCAATTGCATATGGGTCTGATTTGTAACTTGTTGTCTTGTAAAATCGGTTGTTTACCCTGTTTCTTTCCAACTAAAATTATAGCCACGTTGTGTAAATAGCATGTGAGTGCATTCTCTTGTTCTTGGCAAACTGCACTTGCTTTTGTTTGTTCTTTCTTTGACTTCACTGAAATTATAAATGACAAAGCAATGATATAGAAAGCACAGCGATTTTTAACCTTTGGACTGTTTTCTCTGCTGTCTCACTTCACATCATTTTGAAGTTTTAGGGAAAATAAATCTGTTGTTTACGCAGTAATTATTCTGAAGATTATTGTTTTTTTCTTTCATAAGAAAGCTCTCATGCCAGAGCCACCTTCAGGAATGGTTGCTAGCCATACAGGTGCCCAAAATGAGAGGGATGAATCAGTGGTTCAACAAATTCAGCAGTCCCAGGCCGCTCCCTACTCCTGGGCCCCGGCTGAGGACTTGCGTTTCATCACCACTACCTTTCAGCACCTACATAACTCAGGTATATAAGATTTAAGTATTCAAAAAACTGATATGCACTTCTTTCTCATGCATCGTATTTCTTGATTTGCATCTGTCCTCTATCAGCAACTATCAGGTCAAATTCCCTCCATTATAGATGGCCAATAAAAACCCAATCATGTTCTACACAAACATAGTGGAAGTCAATGACTCCCTCCTTATTTGAACAATCACTGAAGCATAGGCACCGATTTATGCTTTTGCCGGTGCTCAAGACCCCCACCCCAAAAAAACAACAAATTTAATATTTTCTATTTCATTCTCATTACTCAATGATTAAATATATTGGGTGTATTCAACTCTGTTGAATGGTGCATTCGATAAATTTACTACACAAAATTCATCTTGAGAAGTAGGCCTAAAACGCACAAACTATACCAACAAAATAATAGCCCACACACATTCTTTATATTAAATAACATTATTAAACAAATACAATTATTTTACAATAAGCACTTAATTGCATATACACAGGACAAAGTTTGAGGGTGCACATGTAATATCTGAGCCACAGGTCCGCTGCAAGCTAAGAGATTTGAGTAATATTTTATTTCTATTTATACATAAAATGTTAAATATTATTTTCAATTATTAACTAAATCATTAACTTATTATTTATAATTTAATTATGTTCTAAACTAATGGTTTTTATACTGTACAGACTGTATGTGGTATTGCCCTACACTGACCTAAACCTAAACCTATCCCTTACAGGAAACTGTGTGCATTTTTAGATTTTCAAAAAAGCACCATTTAGTATGTTTTATAAGCCTTTTGAATTACGGGGACACCGAAAATGTCCTCATAAATCACCTTCATATTGTAATATCTATGTCATACCCATGTCATTATACAAATTTGTGTCCTCATAAACCACATAAACATGCACACACACACACACATATTTTTTGTAATTGAATGTACCCTTGCTGAAAAAGGTACTGATCTCAGATGGTAGTGTATATCATATTAATATAGTTTCTTTATGTTTTAGGCTGGTACTGGGGTGGTATGACAGCCAGTGAGGCAAGGGATTGCCTAATTGGAGCATCAGAAGGGACTTTCCTTGTCCGTGACAGCAGCCATCCACTCTATCTCTTCACCCTCTCTGTACAGACGCGGAGAGGTCCCACTAATGTCCGCATCGAATACGACAGCGGCCGATTCCGTCTCGATTCCAGTTTTCCAGCCCGATCAAGCCTGTTGTCCTTTTCTGCTCTTCCTAGTCTCGTGCAGCACTATACATCCACGAGTCAAGAGGATGAGAAGACAGCAGAAGAACCTCACATGGTGTCAAAGGACAATGGCATCTTGCTGAAGCTCAGGAAGCCTCTGTACAGGCCTCAGGCCTTTCCGACATTACAGCACCTCACACGCCTTACTATAAACAGACAGACAGATTGCCATACACAGCTCCCGCTGCCACGGCCGCTGCTGCTGTACTTGCAAGAATACCCCTTTCAGATATGAGACACTTGGGGGGGATGTTCAGGGGGGTCTATTTTTGTAAAGTGACAAGTGATTTAGCCAAAATTTGCTAATATTGCTACCTGGCAGAACCATGGGTACTTTTATTTTGGTTGTATGTCAGAGGTTTACAAATAAGCAAGGACTATATTTTGTGTATATTTTTTTACAAAAAAAATTGTACATACTTCTCACTTTAGTAAACAAAATGTTTCTTTCTGTGCTTCTAAGAATGGAGCTTCAACTCTGCATACACACCACCATCACCAGAACAACAAAAAAATAAAATATCAAAAGTATACATAACTGTATTCTCACTGTTACTGTATCTCCAAAGGTGTAATTTCCCAGAATGCAATTTATTAAGTCTGCAATTATTGCATTTTTAAAGCACTTTTTAAGTAGAGATTATTTTAGAAAATAGTTGACAATAAAATTTTTATTTGAAATTTAGCTGATAAAGAACTAGATTTCAGTTAGAAATCTGCCAGAAACCGTCATAGATGCCCTGGCAGTGAGTCCATGAGCTTGTAACCAACTTTAACTAAAATGAAAGACTAAAAGTACAAATAATATGTCAGTAGGCTACACATGAAGACATTCCATAAGCATCTTGTAACTGTCTTAGTACTTACTTCTCAAGTATATTTAATTAAATGCTAAAATGAATCTGAGACGTAACTTTACAATTTTGATAATATTATTTTACTCACTAACATATATGCCAGTTGTTAAAGTCTTATGAAGTGTCCTGTCACACACTATTAGTAGGCTACACACACATCGTCCAAAAAAGGCTCTCCTTCGTTTTAAGCGTTTTTTAAAATAATAAAATAAAATTAGTAGCCTATTAATACAAATGAAAATACAACAGCTCACATTTCGTCCGACTGAAATACAATAAGCTCTCTGGAAATTGAAAGATAATGTAACTGTTAACGCAACACTGGACCCTTATTATGCAGGACAGTAACTAATGACAACAAAGTTTACACTGTAGTGAGAGACAGATGTTGACAAATGCGCTCTGTTGGATTAAGTTCAGTGACTGATTCATCAGACTGTTCCAAATCAGTAAGTAGTCTTTTAAAACTACCAATTTCTGGAACTGGCTTGTGCCGTGATTTTGTTTGTTAAAATATTTTTTTTTTTTCCCGAGACTTTTATTTTGAAAACGACGTTGCGCGTTCAGCTTTGCCTTGTCATAAGGTTGCGCATTTCACTTCGAATGTTTATGACAATATGGCGGAAGGAGAGGAGCCGTAAGTGAAATTTTGTACAAAACTGCACATAAATCCCTCGTAACAGTGCTTTTAGTTCAACCAACAGGACGCAAGAACGTTAACTTGCGGGTAGCAGAGCATGAATGAACCTTCTTTTATTCTCTCTTTTTAGGGAGAAGAAAAGAAGGAGAATAGAGGAGCTGAATGAGAAGTTAGTGAAATGAAAGATAAGAATTTAGATGTGGCAGCCAGCAGGTTTGCTTTGGGAGGTGTTGAATCTTATAATGAGCTTCATCTGTACTGCAGATATTGTTCAGACATTATTTTGAACAGCTCTCCGCATATAGGCCCACTGTACATATAATACAATGTAATCTAACGCTCGATGAAAACTTGCGAAACCTCCAAACACTGCTGTTTGCACACATGCCATAACGTTCTTTCATAACATTTAATATAAAACACTTCTTTATTATTCATTATGAAATTTACTTAAATCCAGTGTCATTCAAGCCATACCTTAATTATTATTGTACATAAAAAAATATTGTATATCATGTTATAGGCAATGTGACCCTGGACCACAAAACCAGTCATAATCATGCTCTGCAATCTGAACAAATAAGCTTCATATCCATGTGTGATTTGTTAGGATAGGACAATAATTGGCCTTGAACTATTGGGGTGCAAAAACAAATACTGAGAAAATGATCTTTATAGTGGTCCAGATTAAGTCCTAAGCCATGCATGTTTCTAATCAAAAGTTAGGTTTTGATATAAATGGTAGTAAGTTAACAAAATAACTTAATGGAACATAATCTTTACTTAATATCCTTATGGTTTTTGGCATAAAAGAAAAATCAATAATTTTGTCCCTACAATGCATACCCGTACTACTTATGACTGGTTTTGTGATCCAGGGTCACATATGCGAATGTGTTTTATAAATACTAAATAAACTTGAGTAGTGAGTGTGCTGTGTTTCTAAATATCTGTGTTTCTCCACAGTATGGTTGTGGATGGTGGCAGTGGGGATCGCACTGACTGGCAGGGAAGATGGGACCATGTCAAAAAGTTCTTAGAGAGAGCTGGACCCTTCACTCATCCGGATTTTGAACCCAGCACTGAGGTATGACATCATTTTCAGTGCAATCTGTTGTACTAGATATAATATATAATATTATTTAATGTGTTTATATATATTCCACACCCCAGTCTAAATGTTTACATTAATCTATGGCTATTATTATGAGGATAATTAGTTAATCACAAAGTTCAGCCGTTTTATAAGTTAATTTTGCTTTGCATAGATTACTTAATATCTGGTTAAAAAAAATAACAAGACAGGCTGCTAATTCATTTATTGTGTGTTTATTGTGCTCTGCTTCTTATCAAATAATAATAAAAAAAATGTAAAAATAAAAGTTTTATAGAAAGTGAATTTTTCCTATAAATATCTTGGCCTGATGAGCCAGGGTGACTGAGGTTATCGTGGAGTTATTACATTGTTGTAACAGATAAAGATTTGTGCTGAAAATCATTATGAGTGTAGAGTCATTTTTATTTTGTTTACCTCTTTTTAATTAACTATATGCAGAATATTTGATTCAGGTTTTGCTCTTAAGATGACAAGATGAATGACAAATAAAGCATTAAAATACACAAAACGTCAAGACACTTCTCATTTTGATATATATATATATATATATAAATATTCAGAATCAGAGTTCAAACAGCTGATAAAAACCATCACAAAAATCCACCATTGTCATAAAGGACTATCGTTTTTGAGCTATTTACTCTCTTTTCTTGTCATAAACTCTGCGCATCTTCTTCTAGTCTCTCCAGTTTTTACAGGACACATGCAAAATTCTAGTTATTGGAGCTGGTGGACTTGGATGTGAGCTGCTCAAAGATCTGGTACAGTTTTTGTTGTGCTTTATTTTTTTTAATACAGATTCCTGTTTGTTTTGTGTTTAATGACAGCTGGAGTACTCTATACCTTGTAATTACGAAGAGGCTAATTGCTGTGTTTTGTCTTATTATGCTCATGTGTGGCGCAATTTTATCACCAAGGCCTTGTCAGGTTTTCGGCACATTCATGTGGTGGACATGGACACCATTGATGTTTCTAACCTCAACAGACAGTTCCTCTTCAGGTTAGTCTTTGTCAGCTGCCTGTTTGAGCATTTTCTTGTTCTTTTTTTTATCAGTGTAAACTGATCGCTGTTGTATCTACAGATCAAAGGATGTGGGACGACCAAAGGCAGAGGTTGCAGCAGACTTTGTAAATGGCAGGGTCCCAGGCTGCAATGTTGTCCCGTATCCTTTAAAGTGTATTAAATTTAGCCTGGATGTTCAAATTCTAAAACATTGCTTTAATCGTGAAATGAAATTTTCATTTTTGGAAATGCTTCAATAGGTTTTTGTTTTCTTGAGCACAAAAATCTGCATATTAGCATTATTTCTGAAGGATCATGTGATGCTGATGTCTTGAGTAAGGGCAGCTGAGAACCAGCTCTGTCATCAAAGGAATAAATCACGTTTTAATATAGTTAAATGTAAAAAAGTTTTTTTTAAAGTGTAATAATATTCCAAAATATTACCGTTTTTACAATATTTTTGGAGTGTATATGTTATATTTATGTTTGTCAGAATATTTGTATTTACCTTAATAAACAATACAGACATTTTAAGAAAATCCAGGACTTGGATGAGACATTTTACAGGCGTAAATACCCTATACCTATTTTACCTTTGTCTAAAATGTCATAGCTCATCTTAACCCAATATTATATGAAACAGTTTTGTTCTGCATTGTGATACTGTTGTTTTCATATATTATGACACTTTTTGGAGGCAGGTTTTGCTTAGAGATCTGAGTAATGTAACTTTTTTTTTATTATAATTAATTTTGCTGTCTAGAATTTCACATAGTAGTCTGTGGCCTGGACTCTGTTGTCGCCAGAAGATGGATGAATGGGATGCTGGTATGTGTTTATAGTCCTGAACATCTTACAATCTGTCTGTTTAAGTGCATAGACCTAAAGTCCACTCTGTTTTATTTAAATAAAGTGTTTCTATTCTGTGAGAAGTTATTATATTATAGTTTACATATATTTATTCATATAGCTAGAAATATGAGAGAATGTGCTTGTTAATGTTTGTTGATGTACTTAAACATTACCTAATAATTACCAGAACTAAAAGTAAACTGAAAATTGAATGTAAAAGAAAGCTATTTTAAAGTGTTACCTTGTTCTGTATTTCTCAGTTATCTCTGCTGATTTATGAAGATGGTGTCCTAGATCCCGGTTCCATTATTCCATTAATAGATGGAGGCACAGAGGGCTTCAAGGGCAATGCCCGAGTCATTCTTCCAGGCATGACAGCTTGCATCGATTGCACCCTTGAGCTCTACCCTCCTCAGGTGCACACTGGGATTTTGTGTTAAGTTGAATTTCAAAAGCCTTTTGTCATACTTATTTTTGTCCCCTACACAGATAAACTTCCCGATGTGTACTATAGCCTCTATGCCACGGTTACCAGAACATTGTGTTGAATACGTCCGCATGCTGCTTTGGCCCAAAGATAAGCCTTTTGGAGGTGCTTGAATTCATATTATCTGCAAAACAACCCGTGCATATTTGGTTATATTGATGCCAGTTAGTCTGCTATTATTTCACATTTGAATGTGTTTTTCTCAGATGGGGTAGCCCTAGATGGAGATGACCCAACACACATCCAGTGGGTGTACCAGAAATCTCTGGAAAGAGCAGCAGAGTTCAGCATCACTGGGGTGACTTACAGACTCACCCAGGGTAAGTGAGTCTGCCAGGCCTGCCAGAGGGACTTCATTAGCAATTTTGTAAAATCCTCTCATTTGTAAACCATTTTGATGGAGACAATGTCCATAAATGTTTTTTTTGATTGATTTATTTAGCAAGGATACATTAAAATCTATCATGGTTTCCACACACATATCAGGCAGTGCAATGTTTTTCAACATTGATAATAAGAAGAAATGTTTCTTGAGAAGCAAATAAGTAGTAGAATGATTTCTGTTGGATTCTGAAGACAGGAGTGATGGCTGCTGTAAATTGAGCTTTTCCAATAATCATGGCTGTATTACACTTTAAAATATATAAAAATGGAAAAAAATATTTTAAATTGTAGTAACATATCACACTATTACGTATGCAGCCTTGGTGAGTATAAGAGGCTTTTTTTTTTTTCAAAAACTCTAAACTACAGTGTATAGACATCGAAACAGAAAAATTTAGTTCCTAAGTTTGGGAACCTGTACCATATTGAGAGACCTGGATATCGGAGTAGGTAACTTGTAGCAGCTTCATTCCAGGGCTCTTTTGACTGTTAGCAACCACCCAGAACAATGTGATATAACAAAATAACAACACGCAGTATGCAACTGCACCCTGTACCACTGCCCTAGCAAACACCCACAATGCATTAGCATCATGTCGCATAACTTTACACAGGCAAGTACTATTGTAATTTCTTTTAGAAAGTCAAAATCAGGTTTATACTTACAATCATACACAGTGCTGTAAGTTTTTGTTCAGATGCTCCTATTGTTGATGTTCTACCTCACCTGTGTTTCAGGTGTCGTGAAGAGAATAATTCCTGCTGTGGCTTCTACAAATGCTGTTATTGCTGGTATGCTGACATTGCAAGTGTTTCCTGTTTTAATGATGCTTGAAAGCCATTTGATATTTTGATAAGTTGAGCTGTAACTGGAAATACTGCTTCTTCCTTTCTTTCACATTTCAGCTGCATGTGCCACCGAGGTTTTTAAAATTGCCACAAGGTAAGTTATAACAACTTATTCCCCCAGGAGAGAGTGTTGTATTCACTGTTCGTTCACATTTCTGATTTCTTCTTTTACCTCTGCTGAACAGCGCCTATGTTCCTTTGAACAACTACCTGGTGTTCAATGATGTGGATGGGCTGTACACGTACACCTTTGAGGCTGAGAGAAAGGTTAATGATTTGAACATAATTTAAAGGACATGAAAAAAGGACTAAAAACATTGCACATTAATGCTAAATGTCTCTGTTAAATGTGTAGGAGAACTGTTCTGCCTGCAGTCAGGTGCCACAGGACCTGCAGTTCCCACCTTCGGCTAAACTACAGGACATTCTGGACTACTTGACTGAGAACGCCTCTCTGTGAGTCACAATGTCCATTCATGTTCGTCTATGGTTCTTGTTTATAATCATAAATGTTACCAAAAAAAACAAAATATATACAAAAACGATATATATATATACATGCATACCTATACATACACACTATCTAGTTCATCCTGAATTATTACTATATTAATTAAATTGTTAGATACACTTGCCATTAAATTATCATTTTACTGTATTAGACGAACACATATCAACAAAATGGCAAGACCAAAATAAATGCATATCTTCTCCTATTCTGAAGAAAGCCTACTGAAAGAATCTGATTCATCGTGCAACTTAAATTTTATTATAATCCTTTTAGTTAAAAAAATATATAAAATGTGACAATGTTACATATTACGAAATGCAAAATAATGTGCTGTCCTCATGTGTTAACTGTTGATCTTTTCTGGAGCTATTTTTTACATTTCCTCCTGTTTGTAGTAACACTGAGTCCTTTGTCTACTAGCCAAATGAAGTCTCCTGCCATCACGACAACTTTGGATGGAAAAAATAAAACCCTGTATTTACAGGTTAGAACATTTCTATCATGTACCAAAAAGTGACACACTTTTTCTGAACATGCATTTTATGCTTTAGCGGTTAATTTTTGATACATTTGAATCGGTTTGCTTTTATTTTCAGACCGTAGCATCTATTGAAGAGAGAACGCGACCAAATCTAAACAAAACGCTGAAAGGTGATTGAAAGTCTATTGTGATTTGTGATCTTGTAGTATATGTATCTACAGCTCTGGAAAAAAATAAGAGACCACTGCAATTAACTCCTAAATCAGTATCTCTCTTGAGTATGACAAGCATTTCATGCCAGTCTTTGTTAAATTTCTACACAAACATACTTCAGTCTGTTTATTGAGGTACTTATTTGGTGAATCCAATTGTATTTAACGGGAAAAGTATAAAAAGCACTGCTGTAATCAACACTATCCTCTTGCAGTGTGAGCAGTTGGATGGTAAAAAATGCTAAAAGTCTTTCGAAAGTAATTAGAAATTTACAAATAAACAGTAAACATGCCAAAAACAGTGAAAAGAAAGGTTTTAAATCAAGAAAAAAAGGGCTCAATCCTAGCTTTACTGTCACAAGGATTCAGTGAGCGTCAAGATGCTTCTATCCTTAATATTTCAAAGACAGCAGTTCACAAAAAATGAAACAGTCGTGCATTGTTTTGCATTGGTGGTGTATTGGTGAGATTAACAGTTTTAAGAATAAAACCCCCCAAAAAATGATTTTTCTGCAGTGGTCTCTTATTTTTTTCCAGAGCTGTATTTAATAAGTGTATTTAAAAAATATATATTGATGTTGTTTAATGCTTGCTTGTGATTGCAGAGCTTGGACTAGTTGATGGGCAGGAACTGGCAGTGGCTGATGTCACCACTCCTCAGACTGTACTCTTCAAGCTCAACTTCATCTCATAGGACAAATGCTTCATTCTTATAGACATTTGCAGGTGGTTACTGCAGTCATCATCTAAATGAAGCAGCCTTGGAAATGTAGTTTATAAACTCAACATATCAGCAGAGACATCCCATGCACATGCTCGGCTGGAATCGCTGCAGTTTGTACTTAGATTATTTTGGTCAACTCTGTCCATCAAAGACACTTTAGTTTCATCATCTTGCACTGCTATAGTTGTAAGAGTCGTTTTGGTGGATTCATTTTTTATGCAAACTGTTTATTTATTTTGTTGTTGTGCATTCACAGTATCTCATTCTATGTCTTGTAAAAAAAAAAAAAAGTTTTGAATTAAAATTAGAAACCATGTTTTAAACAAGTATTGAAGTCCTAGTCCGGTAATGTTTTCCTATAAACTCAATTTGTGAATAAATATATTTGATTACGTATTTAAATAGACTCAAGGTATTAATTATAGAATAAAAATTTACATTCTGTAACAAATACAGAATGTTGCACTGTAATGTTAGGAAAGTGGTATTAGGTATACTCTTCTGTTTTATTTGTTTTACTTGGCAATGTCATGTAACAGGTTTGTAAAAATACAGTGTAGACACTTACTTGCAAGATCAAACTTTATATGTTGTTTGACATGCTACAAACTGATTAATTAATATGCAATGAAAGTATTTGTTTGATAAAGCTGATTGCTATGTTTATTTTCCTACTGCATTTTTTAATCACTAAACCATGCAATAACTTCAGTTCATATTTAAGTATTAATGTAATAATTTAGATTCATATTAATTTCAGTGAAATATCTTAATGCAAGAATTTCGATTCATATCACTTCATTGTAGTAAACCAAAGCTTTTGTTAAAAGTTTTTATCAAAATTTCTCATTTGTGCATTGGAGACCGCATGGTGTCCCCCTTTCGCCTAGCAATAAACACCTGTTCAAGTCTGACAAGAGTCTGACGTGCTTACATGCAAAAACAAACAAAAACAAAAACCGGCGTTTGAAGTTTTGACTTTGTCAGTTTTTATATTTTAGTATAATGACAGAATTCATAGTATAGTTCCAGAAATTTTAACTAAAAAATGGACACTTGCTCGTTTATTTATTTAAATATTAAAAAAAAATATACACAAATTATTTATCAGCAGGATATAAGTTCATATGGGTTATACAGTGTGTGATAAAAACTGTACTGTAAGTTAGTCACTGGTGACGTGGCCCTGACGTCACCTTCAGGATAGGTTGATGCGGCTTTGTTGATGCTACGTGGATGGGAAGTAGACTGGCTCTCGAGCTGCTAGAGGAAACCTAAACAAAACAATGCGTAGACGTCCAATTTAGTAGCCGAGCAACGCGAAGGCAAATAAAATGCCGCCCAGTACGTCGTTTATTTATGTATATAATCGAATTTCGTTTTAGCGTTGGATTATGTCAACTGCCAACAAATTGTCAGTTGTTTTGCGAGCAGAATTAGCCGCCAAGCTAATGTGGACAGCGGCCTAACATACAAACACAAGCCGCTTGCTTCGGCTCTTAGGGTGGAATAAACCTGCTCTTGCTTGGGATGCTTTTGATAATGTTGTGTTTTATGTAAGACGTTCACTGAGCTGTCACGCGACCAGCTGGAAGTTAAGCAATATGAGCTGGTTCAACGCGTCACATCTGTCTAGTTTTGCTAAACAAGCGCTGACAACTGCTCAGAAATCCATCGACAGAGTTCTGGACATTAAAGAAGAGGACCAGTGGAGTGACACGACCGGACAGACCTTTACTGGTAAGTTTAGTCATAAATGGGTTAACGACGTAGAAAGACGACAGACATGTTATTGACAGTGCAGGGTGATCAGTGACATTTTGCTTGAGCATAACATTATTGATATAATGATGCATTTGTCCCCAAATATACACGCACACATACATCTTTTCAGATATCCCATGAGATAGCTTAGAAAGCTTTAAAATTACAGAGCAAAACAAACATGACAGTCTTTCTTATGCAAACCTTGGATCAGTGTACAAACTATTAAATATTATCCTTATAGTGTAATCGTTGCTTAACATGAACTGAATACATGACTAACCATATAACTTGCAGTTATCTTATAGTTATATATTAATGCCACATGGTCATTAATACATAATATTTATTTATAGTAACATTAAAACATGCATTTTATGTGAAGCTACTTTAAACAGTATTATGCTGTGAAAAGCGCTATACAAATTCAACACTGAATTTAATTGAGCTGAAGACTGACGCTGTTGCCTTCTGTAGAGCTGCTTTGTAGCTGTGCTATACTTTTGCATTTTGCAACATGGACAGTGTTATTTCCTGTTTAGTTCTATGAATGTGCTTTGACACAATCTTGATTGTTTGATGTGCAATAAAAACAAATGTGACTTTTGAGTGATCTTTTTTTTTTTCCAGATCCTCTAGGTAAGCCGGTATCAACAGGATGGGCTATGAACCAGTGGAACTCCCCCTCCGAGGAGCATACCAAAACTCTCCCTCCATCATCCGAGGCCATTACTAAGCCTGTCACACGGACCGTGGTTGACGAATCTGAGGATTTCTTCAGTGCCTTTCTGCCTCATGGAGACATACAAGCTGTAAGCAACACTAAAGTGGTGTCTGTGCCACCTGCCAAGTCGAACCGCAGACTACGGGAAAAAGCAGACAAGGAGAAGGAGCTGGAAGTCAGTGATGCACAAGGTCAGTCAGACCTCAGCAAATGCAGTAGCCTGGAAACTATTGAGATAAAGCCAACTGGGACAGAGCTTTTGGAGCAAGATTCATTCTCGGCAGATGAGCAGTCACAACCAGAACTGGTTGTTCCTGTTGCATCCGTTGCACCAGAGCAAGCTGCTGAACAGGAGACCAGCAAGGACCAGACAGAGACAGAGACAGACGGCTTAGTTTTACTTTCAGATGTCACACTCACAAATGCACCTTTATCATCTACTGAGGCTGAATCTGCAGAAGTGTTTGAACCGGCTTTGACCATCGAGACCAAAAATTCAGTGAAAACCTTGCCTGTCCCTCCTAAAGAAATCCTGTTAGAATCCAAAGACGCTAAATCGGAGGACAGACAAAGCAACACCCCGTCTCCCCCTGTTAGTGCCTTCTCTTCTGGTACTTCCACTACCAGCGACATAGAGGTTTTGGACCATGAGAGCGTGCTAAGCGAGAGCTCAGCCAGCTCCAGACAAGAGACTGCAGAGGCTAAAGCTGGACTCCACCTAATGCAGGGCTCTTTCCAACTGCTGTCCGCTTCGACGTGCTCCGACTTCCCTCGTCTGGATGAATACCCAAAACTCACTGAAAGCTGCGGCTCATCGTCTGACGCCTTTGAGCGCATCGACTCATTTAGCGTGCAGTCATTAGACAGTCGTAGCGTCAGCGAAGTGAATTCCGATGATGAGATCCCAGGCAACCGCACCTTGGCTTCTATCACGGCCGGACATTTGCCTGCTTCTGCTCAGTCAGCCCCACAGACCAATCAGAAAGAAGAGGAGGTCATGACTGAGTCAGTAAATGACCAGTCGCTGGATGATAATGAGATGGAAGAAAGTGGCCGCAGTGCAACGCCAGTGAACTGTGAGCAGACGGATGAGCTGCAGGACCAGGAACCTGAAACTGACCTCACACTGACCTGCCAAAAAACTGATATGAATGAAACTGTAATTTCACAGGGTACTGAGGAGAAACAAGGAGATTCACCCCTTCAGATTTCTGAGCTCCAAAAGGTTGGCTTTTTTTTTATAAATATTTATATAAATGATAAAAGACCCATAGCCTAATATAATGCAATTATTAGATATGCCATACCATTCAAAAATGGTGGTTGGTAAGATTTTTAGTGTTTTTAAGGACTTTTAGCGCTTACTTTATTTATTTGAGTAAAATTAGAGTGAAAGCACATTGTGAAAAAATATAAAAAAAAAATTTTAATATCTCTCCAGGCTCCAGCGTCACATGATCCTTCAGAAATCATTTAATATACTCACATGGTGCTCAAGAAACATTCAGTCTTATTCCTCTTATTCATGCTGAAAACAGTTGTGCTCCTTAATATCTATTTTGATACTTTATTTTTTAGTATTCTTTGATTATTAGTAAATTCAAAAGAACAAGATTTATTAGAGCTTTAGTAGCATTATTACTTTTTATCAGTTTCATTCTTTGTCACAGAATAAAAGTGTTAATTAAAGAAAAGGAAAAAAAAAACAATCCTATTGACCACCATTTTTTTCATATTTTGTTTGTATGTGTCATGGAATGTATATTCTGTTCTTATTCTTATCTCCCAGATTATCGAGGAGCTCTCTAGTCGACTAGAGAAGAGAGAATCACAGTTGCTTGTGGTCAGTAAAGACAAGGCCAGACTGGAGGAGGAGTGTGACAATCTCAAGGAGTGAGTTAAGGAACCTGTGCTCTAGAAAACCATCTGCTGCTGTGTTTTTTTTAATGACTAATGGCTGTAATAACTAACTAGGGCATAAGAACAGGTGGAGGCAGCAACAATATTTACACAGCTTGAGGAAAACTGGACGCTGTGTTCACATACTGTTGGCAGATAACAAGATTTGCTCATAAAAACCTTCCACACCTTTCAGCATGTAAATAGAATAAAAAATGTAATATTTTTTTAATTGTACAGATTCTGCTTATGATATTTATTTATTTCTATTAAAGAAATTTCACTGCACTAGATGTTCACACAGTAGTGCTATGAATTCTTTCTTATACGCATATTGAATTAGAGTCAATTGGGGCAGTCATGGCCTAATGGATAGGGAGTTGGACTTGTAACCCAAAAGTCACAGGTTCGAGTCCCATGTCCGGCAGGGATTGTGGGTGGTGGGAGTGAATTCTTAATACCATGACTGAGGTGAGACCCTTGAGCAAGGCACCGTTCCCCCAACTGCTCCCCGGGCGGTGCAGCAATGACTGCCCACTGCTCCAGGTGTGTGTTCACGGGGTGTGTGTGTGGTTGTTCATTTATCACTGCTGTGTGTGTGCACGTTGGATGGGTTAAATGCAGAGCACAAATTCCAAGTATGGGTCACCATACCTGGCCACAAGTCACTTCACTTTCACTTCACTCAATTTTTGTGTTTCACAGTGAGATGATCAGCTTGAAGGAAGAAAGTTTTTCTGTACAATCTTTAAAAGATGAGTTCACTCAGCGCATTGCTGAAGCTGAGAGGAAAGCTCAACTTGCCTGCAAGGAGAGAGACATTGCCAAAAAGGTATAAATGTTTTATTATCGTTATGAATTAATATCATTCTTAAAACCCCAGAGTTAATTTGCACTGAAATGCATAATTTGTCTTGGTCAAAGGAAATTAAGGGCCTTAGAGAAGAACTGGCGAGCAGGTTGAATTCAAATGAGACTTTAGAACTGATTAGAGAGAAGGAGGAACAGATCCGAGAGCTGCTTGAAGAAGGTGAGTCTTTAAGGCTGTTTGATGTGTTCAGCGAGACCTAAAAATATTCACATTGATTAGGATGATCGGATTGAGATAAAAAAAAAATATATATATATTGCTTCATCCTTGCAGAATCTGGGTCATTGTTAAGGGTGTGTTCGTTTACTTCTTTCTTTTGATTAGGGGAGAAACTGTCCAAGCAGCAGTTGCAGCACTCCAACATCATAAAGAAACTGCGTGTGAAAGAGAGAGAGAGTGATGCACAGATCACCAAACAGACCAAAAAATTAAAGGAACAGGAAGAAGATCTAAAACACTTGCAGCAGGTCAGGGACACAACAGAGCTGTATTCATTGTAAAGTAAAGTGCAGTCAGTGTTCAAGCAATAGGGTACCTGAAAAAGAAAATGTTTTAAAAAATGTATTAATCCTTCTGTCATCCAAGAAATCGATTTTTGTTTCTTAATTGGAACAGTTTGGAGAAATTTAGCTAGGGGTGGGCGATATGGAAAAAATATCATATCACGATTTTTTCTGGGGAAATCACGATTCACGATTTTTATCCCGATTCTT
>JAUMHE010000060.1:14174505-14214144 GCA_032359235.1 Enteromius mattozi
AATATTTTTATGATTTAAAAGAACTGTTTTCAATTCTAATATATTTAGAAATTAAATGTATTTCTGTGATGGCAAAGCTGCATTTTTCCTTCAGAAAGTATTTTTATATGCAGATGTGGTGCTCAACGTTTCTTATTATTATCAATGTTTAAAACAGTTCTGCATTTTAATATTTTTGTTCAAAACGTTATTGCTAAATGTTATCCAGTTATGTTTGCAGTGTTTCCCCTAGGTTTTATTAAAATTTACCACAATTTATAAAATAAATGATTTTTTTTTTTTTTAAATAATTATAATTTTTTCCCTCAGAAATTCTTTGTTGTGTATTTACATTTTTTAAGGCATAAAACATTCTTCTTTTAAGATTTTAAGATTTTTAAGATTTAATTTTATTTTTGGGAAATTTAATTTTACAGCTAACATACTGTTTACTGTTAAGAAATACTGTTTTGTGTAAGAGTTAGAAATGTGGGGAAATTTTTATAATTATCTGCTTTACTCTACTAAAGAGTATTCTTTAGAATCTCAGTGCTTCACCAGAATGCTTGAGTTATTTTGATGATGAAATGAAGTATGAAATGTATTAAATACTTAGAAAGGGACAGAGTTAGATGCCTTAAATGGACACGTATGCTGAATATGCATTATGATTGGATGAGATATAAGCATCCTGATTTGATTAGACTATAAATGCTGAGTCAGGGTTTTTCCTCTTTGTCACACTCTGCAGCCAACATAAATGACTGTATGACTGTAGACCATTTTCTTACAAGAAAACAAATCTTCAAAAACTTTTAATACTTCATATCTACAAAACATGTTGAATATTACATTTTTTTCAGAGGAGGTATATCACTGCTTTTCACAGTTTGAAACCTCATTTCAGCTGTAGTCCTCTCAACTGTTGTTGAAGTACACTTTCTTTACACCTGTGTCTTACACACTTACTTCCTTAGTTTTGTCTGCAAACTCTATTTTCCACAGAAAGCAAAGTTGTTTTCCTTTTAACCTACAACTAATACAAGCTAACACAAGTTTGAACATTTGAGCACAGCCTATTCTTCCACTGTGTCACTCAAGCGCTTCAAAGATTACAAATCTTAGATCCTTTTGCTACTCCAAATAGTGCTATTGTTTGTCTTCTTTCTTTAGGGCGAACTCTATTCAGACAGCCCAGGAACTGTTCTGGAAGCAGGCAGATTTTGGTTATGTGAGGGAGCGCCTCAGTGAAATGAAGACTTTGTGCAAGCCCTTGAGTCCCGTGAGTTTCCTTCTACTACATCATCTTCCTCTGTACCATGGTAAAGCTGAACTTCTTGGCCCACCTTCAGAGCTTTGAGCCAGTGATCACTGAGCTTAAGACACAAGGGCTGTTTTAAATGTTACTGCTTCAACATGTCTAAACAATGCTAGGAACAAACATGCAAATACAAGTCTAAAAGTTTTTTTTTAAAGGGCGATTCATCTCTGAAATGCACCAGTCATATGCGGTTCTGCAGGGCCATAAACATGTACCTGGACCTCAGGAGTCCCCGCAGAGGTCATGAGAGGTCAGTGGACTCCCTCTAGGGTTGTTTGAGGTCTCTGGAAACTCTGGAATATTTTCTGTTTGGCAGAACTGTTTGACAGTTTCCTGTCTAAACGAGCGGTCTGTTTTTTTCTTTCATTCTTTTTCTCCATCTCTCTTCCTCTGTCACTGCAGGTATAAAGAGGATTTCCTGGAACAAGGTGAGATTGGTGGTCACTGCAGCCTTAATAGTAAAGCACTAGCTGCAGAAGGGACACACAAGAGTCCTCTTCAGTCTTGGTAAATAACTAATTTCCAAAAATATTGATAACTAAAAAATAATGAGCTAATGGTTGTTTTTGTGTTGTTTTCATTGATGCACAACGTTTATAAACTAAGATTCAAATATATTCTTCAAATTTATTTATTTATTTAAATATTACTTATTGAGGTAAATTAATAATATTTGAATACAAACTTTATAAAATGTGGCCAGTAAGATTTTTTTTTAAATACATTAATAATTTTATTCAGCAAGGATGCATTCGATTTCTTGCATATTTATCAAAGTATCCTGAAAATATGTGCCATGGTTTCCACAGAAATATTAAGTAGCACAAATGTTTTAAACATTGATGATAAGACAGTTTTCTTTATTAGCAAATCAGCATATTAGAAGGATTTCTGAAGGATCGTGTGACACTGAAAACTGGGGTAATGGTGCTGAAAATACAGCTGTGCATCACAGGAATAAATTACATTTTAAAATCTGTTCAAATATAAGTTAAGTTACAAATATAAGTTACAGTTATTTTTAAATATTTCACAATTTTGCTGTATACTTGACCAAATAAATGCAGACTTGGTGAGCAAAACAGACTTCTTTCAAAAACATAAAAAATTACCATCCTCAAATATTTTAATAATGTGTATGTGCTAATATTTCCTGATATATATAAATTTTTGTAATCGTTTCTCACTGGAAATCATTTGTTGTTCACCAAAAAATATATTTTGAACAATGTTCATGCAACTCTTTTTCATATAATAGATCATGATCATTGGCTACCAAAAGTGCCATAAAAGTGGCCCAAACAGCTTATGAGTAAACAGACCATTAAGTTAAATGTTGTTTTACTCTCTCAGGTTTGCTGAACTGCAGACATACTCAGAGCTTGACTTCCACCCCCTGGATGATGGCCATTGTGATGTTATAATCGACAGACCAACCGTCTTCATGAAGCTGGATGCAGGTGATATTTTTTGAGTTTAGAGTTTTTTGTTTAGTCTTCACAAAAGCTTATGTTTAAAAAAAAAAGTTCATGTTTTTCTCGTCCTTTACAGGAGTGAACATGTACCATCATTTCTGTGACTTCGTCAACCTCTACATCTCTCAGCACCTCAACAATTCCTTCAGCCGTGACATAAACATTGTCATGTGGGACACAGTAAGCATTCATTTCACCTTTGTTTGCTTCCAATATGTCCTCCAGTAAATCAACCAGAGAGCATTTCTTGCAAACAGATGTTTCTGACTTGTAACAGAACTCTGTAACAGAAGGTGTGTTGTTTTAACTGACGATCACAGTTTCAGGAGGTGTGCAGATTTTGAAAGAGAAAGATAAAAAGGAAACAGTGGGCTGAAAATAACGTGACTTACGAGGAAACCTTATCCTGTCTATTGTTCACATGCTGTTATTTCTAGGGTGAGGAAGAGAAGGAAGAATGGAGGGGTGTGGAGAAAGAAGGAGACTTTTTTTGTATGAAACAATGTAAATGAGATTGGCCAATAAAATCTGCTTTATAATGTTGCATTGCATGTGTTCAGACTTTGAATGGTCATGTTGGATTGTAGTTTTAATAGAAGATATAAAAGAAGATAAATATAATAGAAGAGAAATATTTTGAATATGCAGAAATGTGAATGAGATTTGGTTTCATAAAGCTATCAAACAGGACTGTTCAAAAGTCTTGAGTCAATAAGATTTTGTTTTTCAAAAAAAAAAAATATATATTTTCCTTCCATGAGGAGACATTCAATTGTTTAAAAGTTATAGTAAAAATGTTTATAATATTTAAAAGTATTTATATTTGAAAGAAATTTTGTTCTTTTAAACTTTCTGTTTAGAAAATAATATTTAAAGAAATGTTAAATTACAATGAATAAAAAATATATATTTAAAAAACATGAATAGGATTTAATAAACAAATCCATAATTAAGATTTTTTTTTTTTACCTCAAACTGTTCCTTGTCTGACTAAGGAGAGAAATATGCACAGACCAAGAGGACAACAGGGGATGGAAACATTTCCTTTTTTACTGGAGACTATATTTTTATTGATTATGGACTCCTGAAAAGGATAGTTTACCCAAAAATTATCCTGTCTTTTACTCATTTTTGAAGCATCCTAGGTGACTTTCTTCTTTCAGACGAATCCAATCAGAGTTATAATAAAAATTGTCCAGGTCCCTCCAAGCCTTTGAATGGGTTTAAATGGGTGATAGCCATTACATGTCGGAAGAAAAGAGCTTATTAAGTTTGAAATATGGATATTTATCGTACAAAAATGCATGGATTCACTACAGGAGGACTTTATTCACCACCCGGAGCCGTGTGAAGGATGTTTTATTCACGTCTTTTATTCCAGTCAAAACCCATTCAAAGGCTTGGAGGGGTCTGGGCAATTTTTATTATAACTCGAAAGCACATAGGATGCCTCAAAGGTGAGTAAAAGATGGGATAATTTTCATTTTACTTTTCATTAAAATTTGCTTCTTACAAACACACCGCTTTTCACTTAACAAGGTGTTAATTGATGGACTTGAGTCATGTTGATCACCCGTATTTATTGCATATTTTGTTTTATCTTTCAGAGTTTGTATGGATATGGAGACCTATTCAGTGAAATGTGGCGGGCTTTTACCGATTATGACATCATTCACCTCAAAAAGTTTGACTCCAAAAGGGTAAAAGGCATTTGCTCCATATCACGTTTTTCTCAGCATCTGGGTGTTTTTGTGTTTATTTAAAAATGTATTGTTGACAGGTGTGTTTCAGAGATGCGTTTTTTTCACTCCTTCCAAGAATGCGATATGGCCTTTTCTACAACACTCCTCTTGTACGTATCCTACACGCCTCTGTTGCTCTCATTTGTTTAGTTTTTTCCCCCGCATTTAGCATTTGTTCATCTCATCAAGTTCATCTGCTGTCATCTGTCTATGTTAATGCATCTCTGCGTGACATCAGTGGATGCTGTGTGTGTGATATAGGACATTTGCCTTGTGCGAGACTGAACTCATCTGGTGCTGTCGCTCAAATCATCCTCATATTAATGATTGTGTGCCTCTGCCCTCTGTGTGCAAATGACATACAGACAAGATTTAACTGACAGATGTGTATGTGTGTGTAATTTGATAGATCTCTGACTGCCACAGTGAGGGGCTGTTCAAGGCGTTTTCCCAGCATGTACTTTATCGACTTGGTGTCTCACAAGATGGACCTAAGGTAAACATACTTGAATCCACACACACACACACACACACACACAAAAATACAGATCATGATTTGATCCCTGTATTCTCATAGTAGCATTGAGAAACAGTACTCTTTGAATAAAATACCAAAACAGATAACAACAATTTATACTCTGTATGAAGTTTTTTTAAAGCTTTATTTTTTGGGGGGTTTTTGCCTTTTATTAGATAGGACAGATCAGAACTGACAGGAAAAGAAGTGGTTGAGAGATAGGGGGAGGGGATCTGGAAAGGTCTTTGAGCTGGGAATTAAACTCGCAACGCCCGAGAAAAATTATTTAAATATATTATATTGTGTTACGTTATTTATTTTTATTTAAATATTAAATTAAACTCTTATACTTTTGAAAACATAATAATTAAGTTATAGTTGTATATTATATTAGATTAATTTGATTTCTTATACATTTTAATAATTTTTACATTATATATTATGTTATATTTATTCCATTTTTAAAAATATATATTTAAATGATTGCACTTAAATAATAATTATATTATAATATTTTTTACGCATGAATCCAAAAGTCTTTGCCACCAATTTTTAGTAGGTGGATTTGCATTAATGTTTAGATTAATGCCATATATAATAGTGTAGTTATGATATGATATGAAATGATATCTGCCACTAGATGGCGGTGTTGGACAACTTATTCTTTTATTGTCTTTGTGCTTGTCAACAAGGCTCTTTTCTTTCTTGACCCACATTTACTTTTTTCCCCTCTTTTAAATAAAACTTAAAATAATACATTCTTATATCTAAAACTGAATTTTGATACATGTGTGCGTATATATATATATATATATCTCCTATATATTCATATTAAGATACAAATGTGTATTGACACATGAAATATGTATGAAATCTGTGATGTCCTTCTGCTCTGTCAGGAGGGCCAAGTCCGTGTCACACTGTTGGCAAGAAGCACAGAGTACCGTAGGATAATAAACCAGCAGGAGGTGAGTGGTCTCTTTCTCTTTGCTCATCATTGATTTATCACTCTGCTTCCGTAACTGCCTATTTAAACTCTTATTTGCTGGAGACCCCTGCTTGGTAAAAAGCCTTGATTTACTTGGCCTCTGTCCACATGAGTGTGAGGTCTCGTTAATCACCCTCTGAATCCCTGCTGTGTGTGTGTGTGTGCAGCTTATCAATGCCCTGAAGACTGTGCCTTTATTCGAGGTCAAGCTGGTGGATTACAAATACAAGTGCGTGATTCAGTCTCTGTTGGTTTTAAATGTATTGATTTCTTTGGAGAAGAAAGCTGATGTGTATTTGTAGGGAGATGCCGTTTCTGGAGCAGATCCGCGTCACACACAACTCTGATATCTTCATTGGGATGCATGGAGCCGGACTGACCCACCTCCTCTTTCTTCCCGACTGGGCCGTCATATTTGAATTGTATGTGACTTTTGTATCTCTCTGCTTTCTATATGATGGGTGTGGACACTGTTAGTCTGAGGAATGCAAATACTTCTTCACTTTTTCTGAGGCTCTTTAAAACCCTCTGAGTTCATATAAACAGTTATTAAAAACAGTTATTAGAAAAAAAAGGAAAAACATTTATTTAACATAGAAATCATTTACTGTCACTTTTGATCAATTTAATGTGTCCTTGCCGAATAATAAAAAAAGAAATTACTCCCAATGATTCTTCAAAAAACAGCAGCAACAGCAGAGTAGGTGATCTCTGCAGGTTTTCCAGTGACTGATTCTTATAATTTTTATAATTAGACCCCCTGACAACCTTCAATTGGGAACATTTTGGTTGCATCCTTGCACTTTAAAAAAAAGTGTCTTTCTGTTTCTCTGATAAATGAATATATCACGACTTTCCTCGACACCTATCTGCACGTGTTAAGACATATTCCCCAGTGTTCATCTGTGTTTCTGACACTCATGTCATGTTATACATCCACCCAACCCTCATACGGATGCAGTCAAGCTTCTGTGCTGCACCATGTACTTTTTAATGTGTGTTATGGAGGAGGGAAGCATCTGACTGTATCTGTATGTGTGTGACAGTGAAATACAGCCTAATTAAACAGTTATCCATCAAACGGAGTCTGTGGAGGCTTTGTGGGCCACCGCCTGCTAAGTTTGGGACATAAAGCATCCCTCTTTCTGTATTCCACAGGTACAACTGTCAAGATGAGAGCTGCTACCGTGATCTGGCCCGACTGAGGGGAGTCCATTACATGACTTGGCAGAAAAGGGACAAAGTGTTCCCCCAGGATAAGGTGAGGAGAGCACACACACCGCTGCTTGGATTCACTCCAGTTTACTATATTTAATCCCAGTATTCCAATATACAGTAACATTCACATTCAGTTTAAGTCAAGTAAGTACCTTCACACTAGTGGCATGGTTATATTAGTTATATTAACTATTTACAAAAAAATATTCATACTTTCTGTTAATTGTGATATTACACACTACCAGTCAAAGGTCTTTGCACAGTAAGATTTTTAATGTCTCTTCTGCTCACCAGGCCTACATACAGCAAAAACTATACACATTTTATAAGATTTTTATTATCTAAAATAGCTGTTTTCTATTTGAATATGTAGTTGATTTCTCCAGTCACATTGTTAGGGGAAAATATCAGTAAAGACCCTAGGACCAGGTGCGTTGCGTTGAAATGAAAACCCAGGAGTCCGAGATGTAATTAATTGAAGAAAAATTTACTGAAGAAAATAGTTTGCAGTCTCATCAACAGAAGCGGTTCAATTCTCTTGTCGAGTTCGTGTCCGCTCCGCTCACATCTTACAGACAATAAGTTTATGTATTCTAACAGAGGCTCATTACGTCAATCATTAGTCACACTCTAATTGGTCCAAAAACTAGACATATTAAAAACATTCGTCTGCACAAGTCAAGGTGAAGAAGATGATGATTCGGGCGCCAGGGCTTCCGGACAGCCCAAATATGGATCTCCATCAGCAAACCCGGCACTTTACAGAAGAAAAAGACACACACACACACACACACACACACACACATAGCAAGAGCGTCTGCTTCTCAAGGCTAACTAGCTCAACAAAACGTCTTATCAGGAGCAGGTTGCACAGTCTATACAAAAAGAAGTACAATACAGGCTAGAACTGGATTTGGCAAAGTCCCTAATATCTAGTACATAAACATCACAGTTGATTCTCGATTTTCCAGGACATCATGACCTAAAAGGAGAAAAATACCACAAAGGCAGCCAGTCAGGCCCCGGTGACCTCGGGCCTGGTTGAAACACATCAATTCAATCCACAGAGACTTCTGTGGATGGCATTACTTCTTAAAATCAAACAGTTCAACATATGAAATAGAATTATGTACTTTAATGAGTTAAATACTGATTCGTTGTATGATTATAATACAAATTAATATGAAATGAAATTTAATAAAGAGAAAGAAATTAATAAAAGGAAGGATATGGCCTCTCCATACGGCATCACTCCATCGTCCCCTTCAACATGATCCTTCAGAAATCATTTTAGTATTCCGATTTACTCCTCAAAATACATTTATTTTTATTACTATCATTATTGTTGTTTTTGTTATGATGTTGAAAACAGCTGAGTAAAATCTTTTCAGGTTTCTTTGATGAATAGAAAGTTCAAAAGAACAGCATTGATCTGAAATAGAAATCTTTTGTAACATTATTAATGTCTTTATCAACACTTTTGATCAATTTAAAGCATCCTTTTAAATAAAAGTATTGATTTCTATCATTTCTTCCCCCCAAAATAAAATAAATAAATAAATAAAATTATATGTATTGTGTATAATGTTACAAAAGCTTTTTTTATTTCAGATGGATGCTGATCTTTGGGTCTTTCTATTCATCAAAGAATTCTGTTTTAAATAATAATAATATTAATAATAATAGTTACACAAATAATAAAAAAAAAAGTTAAAATATATTAAAATTGAAAACAGTTATTTTAAATAGCACAAATATTTTACAGTATTACTGCTTTTGCTTTTATTTCGGATCAAATAAATGCAGTCTTGGTGAGCAGAAGAGAAATACTTAAAAAAACATTAAAAAATCTTACTGTTCAAAAACTTTTGACCGGTGGTGTGTATATGAAATTCTTATATGTTGTTTACTGATATTTTGTCCTGTCTTATAGGGTCATCATCCTACTCTTGGAGAACATCCTAAGTTTACAAACTACACTTTTGATGTCGAGGAGTTCATGCGGTTAGTTCTTCTAGCGGCTGAATGTGTGACCCGGCACCCGGCATGGCGCGCAAAACAGGCCCGAGATGAACTGTAGCCTGTAGGACACAGTGCTCTCTTGCCAGGCGATAGATGAACACACTCCTACCAAATCTATGTTGGCTAATATGGCTAATATATGAAAACACATTTTAAATTCAGAAAACAAAATGAAACCATCTGGGCCGTTACTGATCCTCTAGCTGTTACATTCTGCACAAAGAGATGCTGGGGACTTGTTGAAGGACTCAGACGTATTGGTTTGACATTTTGTTGATGTATTTTGTGTGGTCTAATATACCTCTCCTGGCTTTTTTACAGACTACACTTTTAAACCTGATTTGAGTGCAGCTTTTTTTCCATAAAGGCAAAGATTTGAATTTCAATACAGAGAGTAAATTCCAGGTCAGTAGATCATTACAATGATTAAAACATATCCTTAAACAGCACTTTTTATTTCGAAAAGCAAGTGAAACTGAACTGATGTTGAGGTCGCCCAACATCAAACCATCAAGATTTAAGACATTTTTACTTTGTGTTTTAATGCATTAAGGCAAAGGAGATTAAAGCAGCTTCATATTTATTACAGCGTCAGTAACTTTTTTAATTTGTATTCAGTGAAAATAGTCATTTTTTAAATGTTAAACTATGTTAAGGGATTCATGACTCCAGTCCTGTTGCACTCAAGATATTGGTTTAAGATTGCTTCATTATATAAAGTATTTTTTCAGTGTTAAAACCCTTCAAAAAGTGGCTGAATGTTTAGTGTTGGCTTGAGTTGAAGACAAAGTATTTAATAAAATCCTATGATATTTTAAGTGTTTTTTCACTGTTTATGAAAATACCTGTTTTGTATTTGAATGGTTTTGTAAACCGAAATGAAGCTATGTAAAGCATTTTTGTGTACGTGATTGCATCATCATTCTCACATACATTGACGAATAATGAAAAAATGGATTTACGGATAATTAGATTTAGCTTTTTTAAAAGAATTTCAGTGATTTTATCTGTAAACTCAAACCTCAAATCAGTGACTTGAGAATAAGAAAAACATTGTTCAAACCAATATTCCCAAGTTGTTCAAAAAATTTTGATTAGGAGAAAAATTAAGAAATGCCTAGAATATTTTTCCTCAATAAATTGACAATTTATTGTCAACAACACCCAAAGACATAGGCAGAAAAAAATTAACATCTCAAAAAAAGTTTATTTTTTTAAGCATTATTGTTACTTGAATATGATCAAATAAAATATACATACATTTTTCCATATTTAAAAAAAAATATCCGCTATATTAAATGGGTTATATGATGGAGGCATGAAAATGTACCACACTTGCACTTGTATTTTGAGGCCGCTAGATGGCGATATAACACCACTAATGATTCGCCATCATCCTGTAGACGCTCATGTCACGCGCACGTATCCTAACCGCAACTTTGCTAAAATGTGTGAAAACATACTCAGGACGTCATATATGCATTTTAGGACAATAGTTGCAATAGTTTTAACACTTCAGATATACTCTTCTTTCTCTGTCACCGAGTTTTGCCACAATCTTGTAGCTCGTGCGCACTTGTCAGAGGTAAATGATGAAGTAACGTTGCTTTCATTGTCTCTCGGTTGTTATAGAGAGGCTAAATGAGTATGTGCTCGAACACAGACAGTTTATTACAAACAGCGGGCTGCACTTGCGCTGTAATTACTGCTAGTAACGGGAGAGTTATAGTCGCGCCGTGAAGGATTATGCTGCGTCTCGCTGCTTTCTAATGATGAACCCTACACAGCTAATAACTGCAGCTTTTCCCCTTCATGTCTTATTCAGTGAGTTCTTTCTCCGCGCACGGGTGGCCTTATTTTGTCGTGTTTAAAGTAATGGGATGTCACTGGTGGAATTGTTTGGGAGTGAGCAATTATTACCGCCCTCATTCCCCTCTCACTTCTGTTGTGCTCCCTAAACTCTATATCCTCAATACACACACTGCATCATGTAAATAAGCGCCGCTGCTGTTACCTCCGCAGGTATGGAGATGAAACACGATGAGGAGATTATAAGGGTAGCTGTAGTGTTTAAATTTTTACTTTATTATTTGAAGTGCAACTAGATAGCTAATGTTTTTTAAAAAAGGGTGATACATAGCTGTGCCTTTAAAAAGAGACAAGGTTGTACTTCATTTAGTCTTGCTAACCTTTTCCTTCAAGGTCATGACACTGTAAGGCGTTTTTATAAATAGAAAAATTTCTAGTTTTCAGTAGAAAGTGCTGGACAAACTTGACAAAACGTATTATAGTCACACACACACAAAAATCATTTTATTTATAAGGGAAATGTGTAAGTTTTTAAATAAAATATGTGCAATAAAATGAAATATTATATAAAGAAACAGATGGCAAATGGCTTGTATTTTATATTTTGGGATGTACTAATAATAGAAAAGTCAAATTACTAGATTAAACGTACTTGTTTTTTAATTAGCTAAACAAAAGGCTAGGCTAAGACATCAAGTATTTGTTATGAAAAACACAAATTTGTGGAATGACCCAAAAACGCAGTGCATGATTTAATGGAATATTTATTGCCAAAAATCTGTCTGGATGTTTTAGGGCCCAACTTTCCTGTTGTCTTTTTGCTCTGTGACACACAGTCTCTTTTATCCGTCTTCCCTGGGTGTGAATATTTCAGGAAATGAATTTTCACTCTGACGTTCGACAGTGTGCTACGCAATGATCCTTCGGCAGTGTTCAGTTATGATTCTCCCATTCTTGCCTGCTTTGGAACCCAGATTAGATTTGTTTGTCATCATCCATCACCCATTTCCACTGTCTTTATGCATAATATCCATTATCCTGCGTGTATCAACGTGGCTTAATCTAATTCATCTCACGGAGAAGAAAAAAAATTCTCACCACTGAACAGAAATAAATCAATTACCAACGGCTCATCTTACATACCCACTTCTACAGGCGTCCCACAAAGCAAGAAAACATTCTCTTTCAGAGGATAAATGTGGAAATATTGATTGTGTTGGAAGAAATATTCCTCAAGTTATGATCAGACATTTCCATAATGCTCAGTCCTCCAAAAGAACAATCTCAGAAGGAAGAAGTCTCAGCGGGGATCCTATAACACAAGCTCTCTGATAAAAGACATTTGTTCCCTTTCCTCCAATTCTACTCTATCAGCATTATTACGACTTGTATTCTCTCATATGCCAGTTGCACATTAAATGCTGTAAGCCATACGCAAAACACTCATTCTTGGGACTGTAGTCTGAACTCTGAAGTCACCAACTTGCTTGATTGAAGAAAGGAAGTGCTGTTGCGAAAGCTAGATGTGCTGTCCATGGTCCTGAAACAAACTCTATTGTATCCAATTGCAGTTGCAATTAGTAGATTAAGCTAAATTGTAGTCATCAGAATATAATGCAATAAAGTGCACATACACTTTACTGCAATCTATGGTTCTTTAAAGAAACTATAACATCCTTGGAACCTTTTCAATGCAAGAAATGAAAAAAGTTATCAACCAGTCCTTGTATCATATTTGCCACATGCACCAGTTTGTTTATTTGATATAGATTAAGTCATGTGAGCCTTAGAGCCGTACAGTGATAACAGAATGGCCAGGTCTACAACAAAGACGTGTGCTTTTCACTTCATGTGCACCAGCCTCATCTAAATATTCTGCACATGGCGCCACAACATGTGATTTGACTCCATGGGTTCTTGCAAAAGTGCAATTGGCCAGCAATTTTGCCCCGAAGGTCCATGAAAACAAGTAGCGAACATCTAGAGAGCTTCACAAGGTTGTTTGTGGTTAATATTTTATTAGGTAAATGCCCGGACCAAAGAGGATGTTCAATGGTGAAAACAAATAGCATGGAATATTGAGTGGAATGGCAGTACTTTTAAAATGAGGATTCAAATGGGTTATATTTCTTCTTGTACCAAATACCCTTTCATCTCTTTTTTTATACCTGAAGGAGACAAAGATTCCAATTTCCTAGGCGAGACGGCCGGGATTGGAGACGCATATCAAAGGCTAGAAAGCCTATAGCTGGCTTAACCTAGGCCTTTCTATCCTTCCTTAATTCAGATGTAGGGTGATGAAGAGAAAAGACACCCTATCAGGAGTATCAGATGTTACACCTCTAAACTACATATGACCTTTTTGGTGTGTGGAGCATCCAGAACTGGTATTTGTGATGGTACCCCTTTGCAATTAACAGTGGAGATTTCATTTCAGCTGCCAAACTCAACCTTGAGGGTTGATAACATCATTTGGCACATGATAGGAATCTAAAGAGTCCCCGGCTATGAGACTGAACGAAACAGACAAAATCGATCTCCAAAGGATTTAACCTGTTCGAGCGCACGCTAAAAACCCGACTGCGCTTCAAGGCAGGCGGGTTGGAGGTGTAAAAAAATGAGAAACCTTTTCGCTCACTTTTTGCCAGGCTTGTCGTTATATAGTACAGCCGCTCGCTTCAGCACTTGTAAACTATGACATCAGTTAGCTTGGCTACTTGAAAGATCGCGCGCGGGGCGGGGGTGCAGCCGACGCACGTGCGCTGAATAGGCAAGGCAAGTTCGCAATTCTCTTGTCAAATCGATCGCAGCTCGGGAGGAGTGTGCGAGGCGCAGTTATCATCGCAGACTTCCCCATCACTCACAGTCCCAGCGGTTCCGCAGGAAGACAGCTGTTAATAACCTAACAAGCATGTCTGGAACATTATAAGGTCATTAGTCTACTAACCCCCATATGGATTTACGCACTTCTTTTCTGAGATTCAAACGCTGACGGTGCCTTTCGCTTTTTCTTTCCCGTCCTCTTTCATTCATCTCGTCGGTGATGTGTGGCGAAGAGATTCGTAAATAATGGGCACCTTCGGTTTGTGAACTCTCCGTTCTGCTCTCCGTGTGACGGACAGACGACTATTGAGCTGGAGTGAGTAGAAAGTAAGCTCATTTAAAACAAACATCTGTCTTCAGGACTCCTGCCACGTTTTGAAGCAAGGAGAATGCCCTGGCTTTCATAAACGGAGGTAAACTGCTTTTGGTTCGCTCTTCAGCTTAAACAGTGACATTGATTATTTGTTGGCTGCAAATTGATATTGGCTGGGTTTCCAGAAGAGCTAAGTAGAGCATTAGTCGCACGTAAGTTGTACGAGTCCCTGAATGCATCGTTATCCGTAGCGCGTAAAGACGCTCCTAAACGAAGTCCTTAACTTAACGCATCTCGTTTTAATTGCTTTTCGCGGTATATCTGAGTATATGTGACGTTTGATAAATTTTACGAATGCATTTTGAACATTGCAATGCTGCTGCTGTACACTAAAACGATTGTTAAAAAAGTGTTGATGAAAAGCGCATTTAAAGCGATACTCTGCAGTCTGCGCATGCCACGTGACAAGCTTATATTTACATGACAAGCATCAAGACAACTTTGTGTGGGCCTACTTTGATAAACATAAGTAGGCTAATTAATTCCAAAAAATATTATTATTTGTTTTAATAATATTTATTTCAAATAGAAATCATGCAATAGTTTTTAAAAAAAATAAATAAACATTATTAAATTATGTGAGTTACTGTGTGCTAAATGAGCGCCTCCCACTCTTTCTTCTTCCTCCTCATCATCCTCTTCTTCCAGTGGCAGGATCACATAGTGCATGTTGCATGTTTGCAATACCCAGACCTCACACCAAATCTACAAATACAATTATTGTAATGCTGTTAGGTTTTCTTTCTATAAGAAGCACAACAACCCGACCTTTTATAATGATCCACACAACGCGCGCTGATATTTATTGTTCTGAAATGTTTAATAACTTTTAGCTCATCGACAAGATGGCGTTCAGTTTTCATATTTTCGCACTATTTGAGAAAACAAGCCCTTGGACATGCTGGAAATATTCAGTTTTCAGCATCGGTGCAGCATCTTTGGTCCTTAAACCGCACGTAAGCTCTACTTCATAAAGTTCTACGCGTCAGTGAAAGAATCAGCTGCAAAAGTACATATACATTAGAATATAGATAACAGAATAAAGTTCATAGATCACAAGTCAGACTCTCATAACCAGAAGGAGATAACCATAACAACATGACTACGACTGGGTTTTCTTAGCATAAAACATTATGCATGAGTTGTTTTGAATTTACCTATCACAAATAAACTTTTTAAGAATCGAATAATTACCTTTTAGTTAACCGTAGCTACTAGTGGCGCTAACGATTTGCGCATGCAGCGTGAGACGAACCTCGACAGACTGCATCCGAAAACTTACCTTTGCCTGAATTAATAATATAGTAGATTTTATTTATTTACTTTTAAGTTGTCACCTCACCTTAAAGCCATTTTTTTCGCACACTGGATGAAACACTTTAGCGCGTAAGGAGACTAAATAAACGATCAGCAGGTGTTTCTGAGCTGCTTAGCGCCTAACGAAACGGTAACTACAAGAGATTCGCTGATCTGGCGCTTTTAACGACGCTTTGACTGCTTTCTCAATGGAGAGGCAATAGAGCTGCGCGGCTGAAGCGCGATGCAGGCTACTGACAGCGCACCAGCCTCCTCACATCATGTAGTAATTGCTCTTCATCTTCATCTCCACCCCTTTCCCCCTTCCCTGCCATTTGTTCTGTCCAATAAGTATTGAGAGCGAGTAATTATTTCCCCTTTGCTTCGCGTCCTCCGCGGCGCCGCAGAGACAGTCGTGCCAGTAGTTGAGCCGAGGTTGGTTGAGAATGTAAAGCGACTTAATTGTCATCGACACTCACATTAAGAGCCAAGCAGCACAGCTGAGCCCAGCGGAGACTGCTCAGTGAAACCTGTGCGTAAGGAGAGCTACACATGTATTTTTCCAACTCTGTCACACGCACAGACATCTCTTTCATTTGGGCCTTGAATCACAGTCTTTGAAAGACATCGAGAGAGAGAGAGGCATGTGCATTGTGCAAGAGCACATCTGGGCGGCTGCCTGCAGTCCATTGGTTTTCCTTCTTTTGATGCCAGTTCTGTGTTTCAGTAATTCACCTGCATATTTTCCTTTCGTTTCTCTTTTTTTTCTTTTCTGTCACATGACAACATGACTTGTTGATATGGGATCATTTGGTTCATTACATATAGACTAATATTGTTTGAGGACATTTCTTTCTTTCTTTCTTTCAAATAGACTTGCCACCATGAAGTTTAGGCTAGTTTTTCATATTAATAAAAATAATAATACTAAATCATAATTTCATAATAACACTTAAATACAGTATAAGGCAAACACACACACACATACGTGCTGGTATTTGTGGTTTATGGGGACTCTCCATAGGCATAATGGTTTTTATACTGTACAAACTGTAAGTGCTATCACCCTACACCAACCCTACACCTAACCCTACCCCTTACAGGTAACTTTCTGCATTTTTTGAGTTAAAGAAACCCATTATGTTTGTTTTTTAAGCCTTCTGAACATAGGCAGTATCCTCATAAACCAGCTTCAAATTGTAATACCTCTGTCATAACCAACAAATTTTCACACACACACACACACACACACACACATTATTTCTGATAACAATAATAATGATCTTAATTATTTTTATTTAGTTTACTTATATACAACTATTACAGCTTTGATATTTAGGCTAGTTTTAGAATTCTTTGCTTTATAGTAAGCACAATATTTTTCTTTCCTTTACTCAGTAAGTGCATGGGAGGACAAGTCATGTTCATATACCAGGGAGGGGAGGGACGTGTTGGGATGGAGAGGGGGAATGAGGGATGCTCGGGGGGATCTCTGATAGATAAGGCACGGATTGTGAGCAGCTCAGCTGGTCAGATCTGCTCTCTGAGCTCTGAGCTGGCATTAGCCGATCCACTCTGTGCTGCCGTGATGGATGGATGCTCTTAGAACGGACAAGGACCGGGGAGAGAGAGGCAGAGCGAGAGAGCATCACAAAAAGAGAGATGGTGGGAGGGTTATTAAAGAGAAAGGAGGGAGTGATATAAATCGAAAGGGGTGAGAAAGAAATTAATGATGGGGGGAGAGACAGAGTGAGAGATTCACGAGGAACAGAAGGCAGTGATGGGAGAGTCTCTCATCTGTAAATGAGATTGTCCCTGATGGCCATTTTCTCCCCCAGTTCGCTCATTCTTCTTTCCCTCACAAAACTCAATGCTCCGCCGGACGCAGGTCTCAATACCGGGCTCCGCAAGTGCTGACAGTGAAAAACGAAGACACTGGAGGGAGTCAGGCCTCGGGAGGCTCTTCGTATTTTCCCTTCTCTTGCACAGTCGCTTCACGCCACTTGGCCCTGAAACCTTCAAAACAAGGGAGGCCTGAGAGAGGGCACATTAGTGAACAAAAAAGTTTGAGAAAAATACATAAAAAAAATAAAATAAAATGCTACAGTCTTAGGATTTAAATTTTTTACACAGCTGTCTGGTATACCTGATTTTAACTGCTAAATCCAGCAGCCTGATCTTTAGTAAATATCAGTGCTCTATTAGACCGCTCATCTGCACTGAGACCAGCACTCCTTTCTTTCTTGTTTCATACAAATGCAACTTGCACCATCTTGCATAATCATCTTCAGTATCAATATTAATTTAATGTTGTTTAGCTGATTTTGTTCATTGTGAACTTAATTAAATTATTTTTTTTAATACAATTATACAAAGTTTTATAAAAAAGTTAATATTTTAAAATCATTTTAACCTATCAGTTTCATGCATATTATTTATTTATTTATTTATTTTTTGTTTGTTGAGTATCTGTGCAATATGCAAAATAATTAGTGATCACCCGAATATTTGAAAGTTTTGCCAGTTATCAAGCATTTTTTGATATATATGACTTATTTATAGAGTTTTATCTTGCAGAATTACGGTACGTTATGACCACTGTCCCTGGAAACCAATACAATTACTATTTTACTATTACTTAAGTAGTAAGTTGGATGTAGTAAGAGCAGTAAGATATACTAAGAAATACTGTACTAATAAGAACAATATCGAAATAATGAACATACATAATTAAAAAAAAAAACCTGCCAAAAAGCACCATGGTACAGTATGATAATGATTTTTGGATATGTTTCACAGTATAGTGTCATTTGGAATATTTTGTAGTACCACATACATATGAATATGGTAATTGTTCAATAACATGGTATCAAATATCAAATTACCATCTGATACCTTCACTTGTATCAAGGTACTGCTCTTTTTCATAAGTGTACTAGCTCATATTCCTAACCATTATTTTTTCCCTTTGACATAGCTTACAGTTTTTACCGTCTGTTCTGATGGTATTAAATAGCGTCCTGCTTTCTGCACTGAGTGGCGGCTTGGATAGGTTTATTCCTCTTAGAATGGATGACACCCATTTCAATGGGATTTGCTTTAAATAACAGGCTAAAGGAAAAAGCTCTTCGGATTTAGCATGGGATACGTCGAATAGGCACACACTTCTGTCTGATCTGAGCAGTGTCAGTGAGAGCTGTCAGGTTTAAATTAAAATATGTTGAGGTGTTACCACACCAGAACAGAAGCCTGCGCTATTGTCTTATAAAAGACACACATACACACAACACACACAATAACTCCAAAGCACATTATAGCCCCAAACCATAGGTTGCTCCTTTTAGTGGATTGGGTTGCTTTGGCATAAGGTGAAGCAATACCTTTAGTATTCAGGTTACAACTCTGAATGAAAAGAATAAGCCTATTAAATGTGCATCAGTTTTGTGGCCAGCTTTAAGTGCTTTTGTGGCCCAAGCAAATGGAACAGAAATGTTGCTTTTCAATTGTAGAGATTCTCAATCAACTCAGAACAGTCTATATCGATAAACTTGCTTTGTCTTTTCAGCGGCTTGTATAAGCTTTCAAATGTATTGTGAGATTTAAAAGCTTTGAAAGCAAGAGGTGGAGAGTTTCTTTATATGCACACCTGCTTCTTGAATACAGCTTTGGTAAAATAAAGGTGAAAATGCAGACTGTGAAGGCTGTATTAAATACATATTCATGGGTGTCAAGCACTTTTATAAAGAGGCTTGATAAACAGACAAACAAAAACATTTTTTTTATATTTGCTAATTTAACAATTTAATACGTCTTAAAAATAAGACTCAGTAGTCTAGTGTGTGGAAGCTTTTCTTGAAATTTGGATGTTTTTCTCAGAGTTATTTATTTTGTTTTTCCCCACAGAGTAAAACATAAAAAAGATAATTGATAATAATATATATATAATGTATATTATGTATATATTATTGTATATTTATATAATATATATGTATCAAGCACCCTCCCACCACACACACGGAGTTAATAAATTATGTTTATGTGGATATATCATATCATCATGATTGCAAGCTTACCCTTCTTTCTGTGTCTGATGTTCATGTTTGTAATGTTTATTGTTCTGGATGATGGCTAGCATTATTGTATGTGTGATTAACCAGAGCTCACATGCACTGGTTTGTTCTCTGTACTGGAGTGAGCGCATCTGTGCGCTGTGTAGAGTTAAGACATTAAGCCTGATTTATTAAAGCAATAAGCCACTCAAGGCCATGCGTCACAGTGATTTTACTACAGCTAAGGGATGTTCTTAGGCTAGAAGTGTAGAAAACTGCTTAAAACGGCTCTTAAACATGATAAAATCACTGTAACACCCAGCCTCAAGTGTCTTGTTGTGTTCATACACTGGTGTCAGCAGAGAAATGATAAAGACACCACTAGCCATAGGCTTTAGGGTTTTATGCTGGTCTGTGTATGAGCATATTTAAATCCAATGATTTTTTCACTGTGCTGAGTAACTTGGGAGTTCGATTAGAGTGTGTGTGTGTTAGTGTGTATAAAAGCCAGGGTGTGTGAAAGGGAGAATAAGTGCAAGAGGTTAGACGGCCGTGCTTCTGAGGGAACACGGCAATACGGTGTTACACTCCAGAGCCCCACAGACAAATTAATTCACTTATTGACACCGCTGACACATCTCAGTGACTTTGTAAAATTAACAATTGATCACACTTAGTCGCTCTTTCTCTCTTTTTTTTCTGTTCCCGTCTCTGTTTCCCATTTCTCCTTCGGCCGCTCTCTTTGCATGCCTGGCACGTTTTGTCATTATTATAATTACGCGGCAGGCTGCAGGAGTCTGGTCATTAGCGATAGAGGGGTGTGAGATAATCGGGACAGTGGCCGGCCTCAGCACGCCTTTGCAGGGATAAGGGCAAGGAGAAAGACCCTGGCTCCGACAGCGGCGGACCACTCTCATTGATTGTCTAAATCCACACCCAAACAGGACATAGTGGCAGGGTCACAAAATACAGGGGCAATAATAAGAAAAAGGACAAAAGCAGATCATCATAATTCGCTGCACACTTTGTGGCAATTCTTTCCTTTCTTGAGATCTTCTCATTGGCTGTATGAGACTGGTTTTAGATCAGAATTGGCTAATGTTTGAGGTGAGCTCTCCATGGACTGATCCACAGATCTATGAATGGTTTTGTGTTGCTACAGATTTTTGGTTGGGGTCTTTGCAGTCAAGTCATCCTATATTGACATTTGGCTGTTGTGCTTCCCAGCGTTCTTAGTTTCCAGGTCTGATTCATTCAAGCATTCATTTTGTTTCAGTTGTTTCTCCTAAAATTTTGCTTACACCCAGCTTGTCACACAATTTCTGACACTCAAACACCAGAAGCACAAACCAAAAGTGCAAAATCGTTCATTGATTCTTAGCGTTTGACTCAGTTTTCAATTTTATAAAACACTTTTTGCAAAACACAACACAAGTTCTCTATGTAACACACAAAAATCTCAATAGTAATCAATATTAAAGCAAATGTGTTTGCAACTGTTTTCTTTGGTTTGTGTTTGGGATATTTTGAATGCAGTGTTTCATTTTGCAAGAGATTTAACCATTTTATGCAATTCTTGTATTTGTGTGTAAGGTTTAGAAAAAAGAGGCAAAGTTATAAAAATGTGTGTAAGCAGTAAAAAACCCCCTGTAATTAAAATTAAATTTTTAGAAGAATTATTAGAAGTATTTTTATGAAGGAGCTCTATTTGCTGTCTAATTATGATATTAAAGAGATACCACCATATACCACCATATACCAAGATTACTGTGTTCAAAAACTTATCAGTCTTTTCAAAGTTATTTTTTAAAATTAATTAATGTATTTGTTTCTGTGGGCTGAACTGATGGTAAGGCTTTTTTAAGTCGCACAGATGGCTGAGAGATGTTGGTGCGCGTTGTTGTCAGGTGGTAAATGGTGTGACTGTAAAAAAGAAAACCCCAGACATATGTGCGTGTGTGTGTTTTTGCTTGTGTGTAATACATCTGAGAGAAGTGTAATAATGTAGCAGATTGTACTGCTTTGGGGCAGAAAGTTTATTAGCCTGTAAGTGCTATAGTTACACTATACCTTCATAAAGCACACAGGAACCTGTCTAGAGTTTTCATTTAACACACACACACACAAACACACTGAAATCTAATTGACAACTTTATTAGTTTATAATTAATTCTTTTATAATTACTAATTATATTCATTTTTATAGTGCTTACAATGCACTTTTATAAATTAATCTTTGAAGAGCTCTCCAGCATGGCTAATTTATTTAATTTATTTATTCACATTTTCAAGTAATTTTGTCACCAAAAGTAACCTAAAATACACTAGCAGTCATACAAACCCAACATCAGGGAGAGTTTTAAAAATTAACATATGGGGTGAATGCAATAGCTAGCAAATGATGCAGTGAAGCATCTCATTGTGTTAAAATGAGGTCATCACGGTGAACTTCATTGGGTTTTGTACATCAGAGCAAAGCTAATTGGACAGTTAACAGCATCTGCGCTGTCTCAAGATGCCTGCCGTGAAAAGCAGATCCTCAACAAATGAGCAGAGAGCTCAAACTTCAGCTTACCTCTAACTCCACATCTGATTCAGAGCGCTTAAATGTGATGTGTTGAAATCATATGAGGAAGACACACAGGGGCTTTTTTAAGTTATAAGGCAAGTGTACACGCACACACACACACGCACACACACACACACATAAAGACCCGGGAAGGAAAGACTCTGGTTACAGATATTTCTTTTTACTGAGTCTGTGAGGAAATGGAAGAGAGGGGAAAACGGTCTGGTGGAGTCATTGGATCTAGGAGACTGTGACTCCAGTCTGAGCAACAGGCTGTGGATGGGACTTAAGTGCAGTGAAGATCAATTCTTCTGTAACTTTAACTCAGTACCCTTGTCATCATATTACTCTGGGGCTTGATACAAAAACTGTAGTATGCTCAGGACTGTGTTACAGCTGACAACAAATATATATATATATTTTTTTATCTGAAGCATACTTGCTTACAAATATGTTTTTAGTAAAAATACAGGTATCACTTTACATTTATTATTATGTTGTGACTAACATGATTAACAAACTAATTCAAAATCCATAACCACAATGACATATTACTTAACAATTAGTTCTTTGACATAACAACATAACCTTTGCAAAGTAGACAACTGGAAATTTAAAGGCATGGCTGCGACCCAATGTGGTAGTTAATATAATATGTTATTAGGTAATTAATACATTATGACATAATTTATTGATTACTTAATCTATGAAACACATAGAATGTTCATTAGCTGCTGATGTAGTAATCATTAATAAATGGTTCAGTTCATCATGAGTTTTTCATTAACTCATGATTATCTGTGGATTGGTTAAGCATTATTTAAATGCATATTTGTGCACTCGTAAAGTTTTACCAAAATACAAATATGAAAATCTTGTCTGTTCTAACATCTCTTGCATTTGTCACAGTACAGACCTTAAGGTATTGCTGTTTTTCAGTATATGCAACCCTGGACCACAAAACCAGTCATAAGTTTTAATTTCTTGATATTGAGATTTGTACATTATTTGAATAAATAAGCTTTCTATTGATGTATGGTTTGTTAGGATAGGACAATATTTGGCTGAGATACAACTATTTGAAAATCGGGAATCTGAAGTGCAAAAAAATCACTATATTTTGATATATTAATATTAGGAAATGTACAAAATATTTTAATGGAACATGGTCTATTACTTAATATCCTATTGTTTTTTCGCATAAAAAATCATTCTGACCTATACAATGTATTATCTGCATGTGTGCGTGGCCTTGTGTTTGTGATATAAATATGCCTGTGCTACTTATGGTCCAGGGTCACAAATCATTTTGCTACATGAAGGTGGCAGGATGATGTCAGAATCTACAGTTTAAAGCAAATGATTTGCAGAAGGTGCAATTTGAGCCACAGCATTTTTGATGCACATTATAAACCTACAGTAATCATGCAACATAATTATCAAAGATACAGATTCATTTTTGGAAGCTGCATTCAAAATCTAAACGGGCAGCATATATGGATATGTGTGTGTGTGTATGTGCTCTTGTGTGTGAAAAGGTAGATGTGTTTATATAACCTTATGTTGTCTTGTAGATTAAACTTTGTGAGAAAATCTCTCACTGTTCCAATAGTCTCTAAAATAATCACAGGAACGCACACACACACAAACTCGTAAATACATATTGAAATGAGATGCTGTATAGTGCAGGGTGGGTAAAATTGCCTGCTTATCTCCAGTAATATCAGCTGAGCGAGAGCTGATGTACTCATCTGCAAACACACTGATACGGCAAGGCCAGCGGTGCGGAAACTCCCCGTGTCCGTTCGGATTGGCTGTCGGAGCTTTACTGCGAGCTTCTCCACAGATGCTTGTGCACATAAACGCACGCACCGATATTGCCTGGAGACGTGGGAATGCAGCAGGCTGGAAATGTTTCAATGAAAAGCCAGATAAATGCACCGGAGGCCTCGGCCTCCCACTGCATTTCAATATTGTGCATTTTTCCAGAAATCCGAGATGCTTTTAAGAACTTCTGTTGGCCCTTCACACCGTTTGGGCTCATTTTCGGTGGGGCCTCTCATCGGAGAGATAGAGTTGTTTTGCAGGGATTCATTTTTCTGCTCTGTTTGAGCTCCAGAGCATGAAATGGTGCATTTAGGATCAGGTCTGTTGTTGTAAATGGCTTGTATGTGTGTGTTAGTGAAAGAGAGAGAGCAAAAATGAGTGAGACAGTGACCGGGCAAAAGATATCAGTCTGAACCACAGGTACCCAGCAGACAAAAATAAATTCTATAACCTTTTATTAATGTTGTCTTAAGGTTATGAAATTGCTAGTTCAGAATGTTCTCTGAACATTTAAAGCATCCAGGTTTTTTACATTTTGGTTATGCAAATCAACCTGTTGATTTTTCAAAAAATTATGGGAATGTTACTTTTGAATAATAACATTCTGTAACAAGTAGAAGCTGTATGACATTATTTCTTCTCCACACAAAAGGAGGTCATTTATTAAATATTTGCTTTAAAAACAATGTGCACTTCATACTCCTGTCCAGTATGTGGTAGAAATTGATGAAATTCTTCTAGTGCTTTTTCTAGTGTTTTAGTTGCAGTTGGCAAATGCAAGATGTGTATTTTTCCAGCTGCATGGCTCACAGGAGAGCAATGGTGTCTGCCAGGATTTCACAGCACAATTGCTTAAGCATCTTGTTGTTTTTCCACTAAAAAACACTGAAGCAGTTCAGTCAGCCACATACTTCTTTTTTTTTTTTTGGCTGACACTCTTAAATTACAATGTACTACCATTGCAAGTTTGTAGAGAAGAAAGAAAGTCATGCAGGTTATTTTGAATGACATGAAGGTAAGTAAACGATGACAGTATTGTAAGTATAAGTTATAGCAAGCCATTATCAGGTTGATTTTATTCCCAAAATGTAAACACTGCTGCTCTATAATACTCTCAAAACTCTTTGCTGCTTGTTTGATAATCCTGATAGTCATGTATGCTCATTCAATGTTATGAATCTGGGGTGTGGCTATTTTGTCTGTTTAACAGAAACTAAATAAAGTGTTTGCAAACTGCCACAGACTAGTCAGACTTTAGTCTGAATATGTCTCTTACAATTACATTATAATTTAGAATGTACAGTTTGTTCAGTGTGTTGTACTTATATTTTCACATGATCAGGAATTTTGCATTAAGGTGGAAGATTTCCCCAACATAGAAAGCTGCTTGGTTTAGAAGTGGCTTCTGTGTGAGCTGTGATTCATACATTGCAGTCTTTTACCAATGAAATTTCACTGAAATGTCACTAATGTGATTGCACCTTTTGTCAAGGTAGTGCCATATTTCATTTTTGACAGGAATGAAAACAAGGCTGTGAGGGATGGAAGTACAGTGTGTTCAATAGATTCTTCTACTGTTGTTTTAGGCAATATCTTTCCAACAAACCTTAAGTAGACAAAAACTCCAATAAACATTTTAAAAAGTTGTGGGTTTTGAAAATGACATGATCTAGACCTTCGTACAATGTGTGTCAATGTAAAGACTGTAGTCTATCTCTTGCAGCTTTGTTTTCTTTAGATTAAGATCAGCTGATCGAACAGCTGTCTCAATACTAAATGTATCGTTTTTCAGTGTTTTCCAAAAAATTGAATTAAGAAAATGAGCCGCATTGAGAAAATGAGACGTGACACAAGACCTTAAAGGATAGTTCACCTAAAAATGAAAATTCTGTATCATTCCAACCCAGTATGCTTTTTTTTATTTATAGTGGTCAGAACTGGTTACATATTTCAAAATGTCAGAAGAAAGAAAGTCATATTTGCTTGGAATGTCTTAAGGGGGAGGAAAATTATGACAATTTTCATTTCACCTTTAAAGACAACTCATTAAATGGGCTAGTTTTTATATGCATAAAATTAAATATGCTGTCTAGCTAAAGCCTTTTAAGTAAAAATAAAACTTCTATCTAAAGTCTATCTAAACTGCCATCCCAAATAAAGTCATTTATAGCTGATTTGGTTGTCACACTAGTAAAACGTAAACAAGCAGTTATAAACCAACTAATAGTTCTTTCCTCAATTAGTATTTCATGCAAAAACTAAGCGTCAAGAAGTCTAAAAGGGTTTTATTATCATCGGCCAGCCAGGCATGTAATATTGGAGTCCATTTCATTTTGGTGCACCCCATTTTTGAGAGACTCGGAAATTCAATTCACAATTCACTGGTCAATTTAAATGACTCCGTCTAGCAGCGAACGTACAGTCGGGGCTGTGCTTTATATTCGACAGGAAAATGGGCCAAGTATTCCGCCTTGGGATGTGTGCCGCCTCACCTGCATGTGTGTTTATGTTTAATGCTTCAGTTGTGAGATCCAGGCAGGAGATGACGGCATTAAATGCAGGGCACAGTTCTCTATCTTAGTCAGAGGTGGCTTTGAGCCGGTGCATGTCAATGAAGCACGGCTGTGCGCGTCTGCATGTGCGCGTGGCTTTGTGTTTGTGATTAAGGTTAAGCCAAATGCAAATCAAAGCAATCTCCAGACAGACGATCCTACGCGGACCGTCCCACTCCACGTAATGATCAACTCGGTCTGTTTTGCTGAAGAGTCCTTCAGTTAATACACTGATAAATAGGGCGCACACACACACACAAAGCAAACACAGGTGCATTTGCATGAGTTTAGGGCAATTAGAGGTGTTGTGCAGAAATAACTGATTTACAGAAACAGGGTGAATTAATATGTCATGATTGTTGAGAGGAGTTTATGTGTGTAAAGGTGCGTAGTCAACTTTTTTGTGTATCCTTTAGCACTCCAGTATGGGTTTCTCTAATGAATGTGCCAGAATACAAAGTTGCTGTTAGTGCTGTTAGGTGTCTGTCTGTGTAAAGAGAATGGACAGTGTGCTGCTTTCAGTGGCTCACCATGTATAATCATCACACACACACACTCACACACACACATGCTAATGCTGGATGTGCTGTTGGATGAGGAGTGGATGAGAAGTGCTAAGGCAAATGCACACTTTATGAGCTCCTCATCCACTCCTATAATAAAAACACCAGTGTATGAGTATATGGGATATACATTGTTCATACATTCTACTGTACGGTATATATTACAACATTCAGATCTATCCATTTACGGTTTTTATCTTCGAACGATAAATAACTAAAAATCACAATTCATTTATTTATTTATTAAAATATTTAAAATGAATATAAATGCTTTTTCTGTCTTATTTTCTTTCATTCAAAGCAATTCTCATTGTATCCACAAGGGGACAGAGTGACACTTCAATGTACACAATCACTCATTCAGTTCTGTGGGGAAATCTCTAGAAAACATGTCCAAGAGATATCACTTCAAAAGCAATGATAATAATAAAAACATTTTACATGTAGAAAGCATTTGATTCAGTTTTATGACAATTAAGCATATTTCTATCCATTTTTATATTGTAGTGCATCTGGCTGTTTTACCTGGCATATTAGAGTATGGGAGGGGTGCATAATTATCATAAAATATTTAATTCTGAATATGCCTCGCATAATAATTCAAGTGAGCACAATAATTCAAGTGCATATATCTGACATGAACTTTTCTATAATGGTTGCACACAATATAGATGCTAATGATTTTACATTTTTCATGCTGTCATCAGTGTGCTATGGGCTAAAATTTCTGTGTTATTCATTTTACTATCAAGGTAAGCGAGTCAAGCAGGAATTTGACCTGTGGCCGCTTTTATTTATGGGCATGTTCACTGTGCGCGTGTGCAACTGTGTATTGGCCTGGCTATACGTATGAAAGAAGCAGAGAGTATGTGCGTGTATTTGATTGAACTTGCAAGATCGGTGGTCTCTGCTAGTGTGTGATGTGGTTGTGAGATCACTTGGAGCCCGGGGGTAGGTGAACTACAGTAAACAATATATCAGTCCCATCTCTGTGGCCCCACCGCCTGTGAGCGTGTGAGGGGTTGCCTTTGAAGAACAGGGGTTGCATCGGGCCCTGAGGGTGGATATCCCTCTCTGAAGCTGCCCTTCTTCTGCTCACCCCATCTCTGTTTCTCTCATGCCCTGCTCCATCAGGACTTTCATTCCTCTCTCCCTCTCTGTCCTCAGACCTTCCATCTCATCTCATCTCAGGTCTTTTTTACTTCTTTCCTTCCAATCTCACGTTTCATCTGTGCTGTTCTATTATTATATTCTTGTTTTTATTTGCTCGCCTATATGTGGGTGTTTCTGGATTGGGTGCCAAGGGGTTATATTTAATTTAAAACTCACAGATGTATTTTTCCTTTATCACATTTTAATATATTTTTTGACACATTCAAGTGATTTTATTGTGTAAATGTTATTGTTTAACCTTGTCCTAGACCCAGGCGTTCAGTTTTAAAATATTAAATCCCATCAGAAAAATATTAATTGTTACATTTTATGATAATTTTAACAAAGAGGGAAATCCTTTCTATACATATTTTGTGAAAATGATATCATTATACAGATTACAGCTGTCTCTCAGTTGTGCTGTTATGTGGCCCATTAATTTTAATTAGATTTTTCTTTCTTTGATTTTTTTTAACGTGTTTTCGTATCAGTTAAATAATAACTGACCCTCAGTTATCATTTTGTTTTTCATTTTGATTAATTTAGCATATTTTTTTCACAGATTACAACAGCGACTCTGTTACCATTTGGATTTAAATTTAAATTTTATGATTAAATTAACATGAATTTTTCACTAATTATAATGGCCCTTAGTTAATTTTTATTAAATTATTGTAAAGAAGTTATAGTATTTATTTATCAGTGAGGCAGCAGTCATATATATACATATATATATATATATATGATGTGTGGTTGTGTGTGTGTATATAGTAGTTTGTATTTATGACACATACAAATATATCTCTTTCAAAAATGTTTAAAAATATAATGTCAAAATATATGTTGATTTGAGATGTGGAGAAAATAACATTTGTTCTTTAAGAGAAAATAACCCTTAAAATGTCCTTTTGTCATGCATGTATATCCACTGCTAGTAGACAAAGTAAATGAAATATGAGTGTGTTTTAAGATCTGTGCTTTCAAATCTGATTGCCCAGAAGATCAAAAATGCCAATAGTTGAAGAGAGGCACATGTGCTGCTTTTTGCCTCATTTGACCTCATCCCTCTCCTCCTTCCTTCTGTCTTCTCAGGGTCTGAGCAGTGATTGAGGAAGCTAGTGAAGACAGAGGAGGACAAAGAAGGAGACATGGCCGGCTCACAGGGAAGAGAGTGAACAGAGAACACAGGACAGAAAGGTAACACAGCTGATGTCTCACAACCTTGAGGCAGACTGTGACTTATGTTTATACTTTTCAACCCTCTCCCTCGCCTTCTTTCTTTCTCCCTTTGTCCTGGTCTGTCTCTAGATGAAGCTGTGGGGGCAGTCAGTGTGGCCATTACAGGTTGTACTCTTGGTCACCTTGGTAATGTGCTCGTGCCAGTTGGTTTCTGCGGGTACACGGAGTCTGCGGGGACACACAGGTATGTCAAAGCCCTGCTGGCTTAATTACAGCAGAGTAACACAAAGCAGATCATCTGGTTTACTCTCACACTGCTCACAAGACTGTCATTTCTGACAGTTCTTCTCCTGCCTCTTGTGTGTTTGTTAATTAAATAGATATTCCAGGTAGACGTTAAGCTCAACAAACAGCATTTGTGGCAAGATGTTGATTACCACAAAAATATAATTTACATCTCTCTGTTTTCTTTAAAAAAGTAAAAATCTGGGTTACACTGGGCCCTTACAATGAAAGAGAATAGAATGAATAGAATATTTAAAGTACCCCTATTATGGATTTTGAAATGTACCTTTCATGCAGTGTGTAACAGCTCTAAGTGAATGAAAACATCCTGAAAGTGCACCATGTGTGATTATTGTCTCTCAAAAGAAAGAGTCTACTCTGAATCATTGAAATGAGTCGTTTTTAAAACAAGTCAAAGCCGTTTCATGTTGACGTCAAAATGAAACATTAGCATATTGATGCCCACTTGTTGAGCGCGCAGACCTGGGAACACTTTTTTTAAGCATTGGTCTGAATGAAAATGCAAATTCATTCTTTGTCACTAGGTGCCGCTTTTGGAGCGTTAAAAGCTAACAACCACTGCTTTAAATGATATCGGCCAATAATGGAGAGGGTTGGTAAAATGAATCACTGAACAAATTGTTTGGGAGTCATTGAACAAAAAGTAAGAATAAATTCAAACGAACAAAAAAATGAACGGGTTTATTCCATTCATGTCAACCTGTTGTTTGGGACTCCCCAAAACCAAACTATGAACCTTTCATAACACATAATAGGTGCACTTTAACATAATGGTATCTGTATAATGTGAAATTTTTCCAACTTTGTAGCAATGCTGAAGTGCCACAAGGAAAGCAACAATGATAGCAGCATTCTTCACATTTTCTTTTTAATGAATTTGAAAAACTGCCTTCAGAGAGGCATTATAGAGCAATTACAAAATATTTTTAAGAGATCTTTTTTCCATCGTCAATCGATTAATTGAATAATTAAAGTTATTTCCTCATTCTTTTTCTCTATTATGGATATATTGTGTTGTGAATAAACTGTAAGCGTATGTTGTATCACCTGTGGGAGCTAAAGGCAGATTTCCATGATAACAAATAAAGTTTAATATAGACGTAAAATTATCAGAACAAATTTATTATAAATAATAGATACATTTTGAATAATTATAAGTGCTTTTATGAAATTATAACCTTCACATTTCTGCCTTTAATACTTTATTTTTTATAATAATCTTGGTGATTAAGCTTAACCTTTTTGCAAACCAGGAAGATTCAACCTTAATATTCAAAGATGATTTCATTACTTTAATATATATATTTTTTAACACATTTCACCATGTTTAAATCCAATTCTATACAAAATTAGTGTAGAAAATAAAAAGAATCCTCCGATTCTGTCCACCCATGTAACAGGGATGTCAGTAAACCTTTCACTTTGTTTTTGCCGCCCATAAAGGACATTTAACATGACTTGACCTCTAATATAAACACAATTACCGTTATTGTCAGTGCTGTCCTGTTCAGGAGATTAAATGCAGGCCGTTTGCATCCATATCATATTTATATGATAGTGCTCTTGCCCTGCAGTAATATTAAAATGGACAGCAGCAAAGTCACTCTTTTCATTAGATTTCATTCCTCCGCAGTAAGGAGTTTTAAGCGAAGCGACAATTCAGTAATGGCTGTATTAATATGTATGATCTTAAATAGTCAGGTAATAAAATCATCACACCTCTGTGTGCCTCTGTACACAGACACAGGGATACAGACCTACCCATCTTTGTGAAAAAAAGAGGGAGGGTAACTAAAATAATGTCCACTTCCCCACACTAATTGACACCCACGAGCTAACTAATTCTGATTTGCATAATTCATGAAAGCTTCCCTCATGGCGACGAAGTGACCAGCAGTACATAAATATTTTAGCATGCCAAAAGGTCAAACTCCGGCTCTTTCGCTGAATCATTCATATTATGCAAAGTCCTTCCCCAATGTCAGTGTTGCTCCAGCTAATTATCACACTTTCTTTAATTACGACTTCTCTTTGTTTAGTTGTTGCTAATGCAAGGTGACCTTTTTGCTGGCGCAGAAATGCCACCAGCATCTCGAGTTGGTCTGACTGATGATGTTACTTTTCATTTTGATGGGGAGAAGAGGTTACTTTTCTAACGGAGGTGTTTTTAATCAGCTCGCTGCTAATTACAGCAGCAGTGTGTTGTGAAGGTCACCAAAGTTTTCACATTTCATATACCACCAAAGTGAACGTCATTATTGGTTTTAGCCTTATCTTTAATTTCAAGGAAGGTTCTTGCTAATTGGGTAAAAACTTTAGTTTTTTGTTGTAAAATTGTGCGTTTTCAGTATAGAAAAAAAACTGTTGGCAAAAACAGAGAAAATTGCTTTGCCAGCACTTTTCACTGATTCATAGCTTAGTTATTATATTTGCCACGCAGTGCCTACGTTGAGAAAAGTTTCAGAGTGACTTTTTACATCAGCTGGCTGCACAATGCGGCTATTAGTACCTCAATAGTCTAGAACTTGACCTGAAAAAAAAAAAAAAGGGGATTTAGATGTTGGAAAAGTGGTCTAGACAATATAGCTTGTTTAAGTATTTTTGCACAGGTTATAAAAGTGTCTATTAATGAAAAGTTGAATTAAAAAAAAAAGTTATTATATTATTATATTCAATATAAGTATTCTCTATTTAAATTGTCATTTTCCATATTTATATATTTTATAACATTATAATATTTTAATATACAATATATATTTTTATATCATATCATTCAAAAGCTCGGGGTTTTTGATTTTTTTAAAGAAATGCAAAAATACCCATAAAATCGTAGCACTTTATTTTGCGGTGCTGTTCTGCATGTGCAGACTATTTGTTGTAGCAATAAGCTTCTATATTCTTTCATGGACTTCATTCAAATTTAATCTGTTAACTGAACGAAACAAATAAACTCTGCTCAAAAAACGATGTTGCTCCGTCTTTTTTTTCTGTCTTAAAGGAAGTGTGCCTCAGTAAAAGCTGCTTAAAGGCAGTCCAATAATAAACAGAGCAAACCATTTCGGGAATAAACATGGGGGATGTTTAACATATTCACATACAAATCTAAACATATTAAAATAATATCTACTCAAGCACTTCTAACTTTAATATTAAGTCAGCCTTCTAACTCTAGCACTCTATTCTAATTCTGTTCTTGAAAAACCTGCCCCTAGACTTGCACTCTATTAATTTATTAAATGCTTGTTTTCTTAAAAAAACAAAAACTAGCTCATGTAATCTTTTTGTATTCTATTTTCAAAACAAACAAAGGCCTCTAATATTAGCTTGCTATATTACTATTTTTTTTCTGATTTCTTTTTTTTTAATTATATAATAAAAAACCTTGTGTACTGCATTAAGCTAACTGAGACTTTTATAGCACTTTCATTGCTCTTTATCTCTTTATCTGTATCTGCTAAATGACTAAATGTAAGTTGTTATAGTAATTACAATAACTGGGTAAACCTGAACATACCCCTAAACCTAGCCTTATATTGAATACATTCTCAGATAAGTACAAGTGCATGTACTGTAAAGTGCAACCTATAATAATTGATCAAAAACATTCAAAAAGAAATGTTTATTGAGCACTAAATCATCATGTGACACAGGAGTAATAATAGGAGAAAAATAATATATGATAAAAATGATATATGTGAAATATTTAGGTGTATGTCTTAATGGTGTAATTATACTTTATCTTTATTTTACTATATCTTATTATACTACACTTATTACTACACAAAATATCAGCAGCGCAAATATGTCAATGCTAAAATTTTTAAATGAATAAGCAGGCTTTATCATGTCTTACCTGTACCTTGAGAAAAGCCAGTACTTCATTGCAGTGTCACTTATGGCCACATGGTGGCTCTGAAGCTCTATAAATGCCTGTACAGGAATAAACCCTCATGCGTCTGAATGGGAAGCAGTAATGGGTCATTTGTAAAGTTCTCCTGTGAAAACATGGACACTAATGGGAATGGATGGTCTGAATCTCACCCAAACGAGGCAAGGGCCATTGACTGATGGTTGACACTAAAACCAGAGACTATAACTAACAACCACTTTTTCTTGTCTTGCGTGTCCTGCCATGCTTGTCCACGCTTACAGGTAAATAGAGACAATAGCGTGTGAGCGGCTGCCTTTGTTCCTGTCTGCTGTAATAGGCCCTTATATAGCCAACACCGAAGGCCAACAAAGTCCCAACGCGCATTGCATTTAATGAGTATACACACATTTTCCATGCCTACATTCTGTTCGTGGCCATTTTTGACACATCGCTTCAGCCTCCATATAGTACAGTGTGTCAAAGTGAGTTGCCTGGAGCCAAAGAACACCCACTCTGAGACCTCATTTGTGCTATGTGAGCTGTGCTTTGGTCTTTGTCAGTTTTGTCCTTTCTTACACTCATGACATAAAGATTAAACATACAAGTTCAAACGTCCATGCAACATTGTTCAAGCCTGTGATGACATTTGACACATCCAATTAAAAACAACAGCTAACCTGGAGCTATTACCTGGTGGTGTGTGGAACATGTCAACCGGGCTTGGGTAGTACGTTACGGGGGTCCTTGTTAGAAAGCTTGTTAGTCTTTTTGTGTCACCTTGCACATTTCCGTACATAGACGTTCGTCTGTGCTTTCTTGAACGCTGAACCAGTCATGTTCATGAGGTGTTATGAAATTCACACCTTGAATGCCTCATTTTAAATTAGTAGAAATTAAAGGATGGACAAATGGAAAAAAGTGCATTACAGCTAGTAGAAAAATCATGACATAAATCTGCACAGTGCTGTAGCAAATGGTTAACTTTTTATTAATCAAAGAATCCTGGAGAAAAATGTATAAGGTTTCCACAAAAATAGTAAGCAGTACAACTATTTGTAACATATGTGTACTACTGTAAGCAGCAAGTCAACATTACTATGGTTTCTGAAGACTGGAGTAATGATGCTGAAAATTTGGGGAGCGGAATGAGTGGGCTGGGGGGAGGTAATCTGGGTGCAGTCTGTTGGCTGGTCAGGCAGTCCTGGCAGAACCTCTTCACTTCGCCATCCAGACCTGGCCAGTGGAAGCGGTCTCGGATGCACTGGATGGTGTTGGATGGGCGAGAGAGTTCGGCGGCCTGAGCGCGGGCTGGGTGGCGTGGTTTGTATTCCCATTCCCATTCCCATTCGCCTCAGTTCCAGCTCTCCCGGACAGTGAGAGTCTTAAACATTTGTAGGTAGAACTCGATGTCATCATGGCTTCCGAGACGCGATGTGCTCCACGGTTTGGTGTTGCCGGATGCTCACCTTGGAAAGGCATTTGAGGAGGTCCTCCATGGTGGGAGAGGAGTGCCGTCACAGTTTTTCCTGGGGTAGTGGGTTGGTAATCCCTCAAATTGCCTGCATTCTCCACCAGTGTGGCGAGGTGAGGAATTACACAACCAGGGAAAATGAAAAGCCCCCAGAGGGTGGGTTTTATTAAATGAAAAATTCAGGTGACCAGGTGAAACAGTGGAGAAGTGCTCTATCCTTGGTGCTCGGTGTGCTCAGTCCTCTTCGTGCTAGCAGTGCTTCCAGCGGTGTCATCTCATTGGAGGGGTCGGACGATCAGTCACGGCTGCTGAATCTGAATATAAGTGTTTTTGCTCAAATAAATGCAGCCTTTGTGAGCATAAAACAAAAACAAACATACAAAAAAATCACATTGACATCTAGGATTCAAAAATCTGGAGACTAAATCTGCAGACTAAGAACATAATTATAAAAAATATATATTCAAATAAAGTGTTGTCCACTGTGCAAATAAGATAACTTTTAATTTTAACTGATATCCTCATTTGGTAATCAAACACAAAAATAAGGAACTTTTTTTAGATGCCACCATATCTCATATGTTAGCAGGCGTTTGAGACATTATCTTGGCCCTTGTATGATTTTGGAATGATACAAAATTGTAATTTTACACGCAAAACTGTTGCGCATGTTTTATTGACATAGACCCATGTGTAAATGAGGGGCCTTTTAATTGTCACAATTACACTGTTCCAGTCTTTATGTCAGTTAATTAAGTATATCAATTGATTAAAATGTTCAACTAAATTAATCAAATGTAATTAATTCTAATTAAATGCATATCAACGTTTCCTAGAAAAAAAGCCAAATGCACAAATAAACATTAATATCATTTAAATAAAAGTTGCATGTGCTATTGCTTTCTGTAAAGACTATTTGGATTATTATATTATTTCTAGCACAGTTTTTAATACAAATAATCTCACTAAATAATATATTACATTGACAGTTCTTCTCTTAGTGCATAATTTTTGTCGTCGCAATCAACCAAGTTCCCTCAGATCGAGTCACAAAATGTCTGCCCTTTTGGTGCTGTCACGCTAGTCGGCTATTGACAGCAGAAAGACATGCTTCTTGATAAATCGCACAAAGGCTCACCCGCCTCGCGCTGTCAGAATATATCAATCGCCTGGCTGCCCCATCAGCTCAAGGTAATGGCGTTTAGCTCGACACCCAGATGCGTCCGCCACAGGGATAGAGACAGTTAGCCATGCTTGAAATCTTATTTGATTTCAGGCTGATCTGAGATTTATTACTCTGAGACCATCATAACAGCGCTTTAAAATCCAGAACAAGATGGGTATGGTGGAATGCTGAGCGGTTAATTCCAGCGTCGCGGTCCTGGAGGAGAAGCCGCGCAAAAAACGCACGATTATCCCCGGAGTCTGCTCACTGTGCTTAATGGTGCGGCGGAGAATTTTACAAATGACTTCTGCTGCCAAGTGTGTAAGAAGAGGCAGATACAGAGAAAAGCTTATTCAGATGCATTTAAGCTGTTCATACACCACAAATTTCCCATGCCCGTTCAGTCATTATTAGCTTAATGCCACATTTACAAATTAGCCTACAAGCTATCTAAACCTCGCAAAGCTCATTTTTTTGCAGTTTGTATAGTCCTCAGGGCCAGAGATGTGTCAGATGAGTGTCCAAGATGTGACGCCTGCCGGTGTGTGAGGAAGGTGTAAGACATGAGTGGTAGTGTGACGTGTGAGACCTTCTTCCTGTGATTTCTCTGCACAGTATGTTGTTAAATTCAGGAAATTGCTTATCAGTGTGACTGTAAATGACTGTTAATGGTATATAAAGGGTTGTTGTGTGCGTGAGTGTGTTGTTGGAAGCAAGCAAACTACTTAGGAAGGAAGTGGGTTAGACTTGGTGCTCCCCTGTGATCCCATTATGCCAGTAGAAGGCAGTATGGCCTTTGTTCTAGGGCTTTGGTGGTGATGGGGTGTCTTCCTCTGAGCACTGAGCCTCCAACCTCTTGCTTCTCTGCACACTAACAAGGTGCACAGAATCCACACACAAATGCACATGTGCAAATTGGAACATTTGTTGGACTTCCAGGAAAAATGAATTCCAATTAGAATCTAAAAAGTTTTGGTCGTTTGATCCGCAGGTGCTTTAAAGCACTAAATGCTTTTGAAAAACTGTATAGCATAATATATTTACATGTACACTATCATTCAAAAGTTTGAGGTTGAAAAGTCTCTTATGCTCACCAGGGCTGCATTTATTTTATTTAAATTACAGTAAAAGCAGCAATATTGTAAAATATTATCACAATTTGCCATAACCATTTTAAAGTGCCCCTATCATTGGTTATGAAAGGATCCAAAATGCATATTTTGGTTTTGGGAGTCCCAAACAACGGGTTGACAGGCATACAAGGTCAAAAAACACTTTCATTTTCTTATAATATGCATTTATTTTTTACCTTGCTTCTTCAACGACTCCCAAACAATTCGTTCAACGATTAATTTTCCTCCATGATTTTTAATTTAAAGCAGTGTTTGTAAGCAACTGTTCCCAGGTCTGCGCATGCAGTAAGTGGGCAGGCAATATGCTAATATTTATTTTTTTGACATCAGCACACTCTCAGAAATAAAGGTACAAAAGCTGTCACTGGGGCGGTACATTTTTAAAAGGTACACTTTTGCACCTATTAGGTTCAAATATGTACACTTTAAGTACTAATATGTACCTTTAAGGTACCAAAATGGACCATTGAAGTACAAACATGTACCATTTGAAAAGGTACCAGCCCAGTAACAGCTTTTGCACCTTTATTTCTGAGTGCATGAAACAGCTTGAGACTTGTTTCAAAGATTTAGAGTAGACTCTTTCTTTTGAGAGACAATAACTTTATACACGGTGCACTTTCAGATTTAAAAAAATCCCATTTTAAGGGGCACTTTAAAATATTGTAAAATGTCATTTATTTATGTGATGGTAAACCTGTTTTGTCAGCAGCCATTACTCCAGTATTTAGTGTCACACGATCCTTCAGAAATCATTTTAACATGCTGATTCACTGAGAACATGCCCTCATGCTTGAAAACCAAGAATAAAATTGCGCAAAATAAAAGCAAGTATGAGCCAGACTAATAGAAGATGTTTACTGGTGACAGTGCATTTTGTGTGGGTCACCGTTCAATGTAAAATCTGGGTCCTGAACCCAAACCATCTGAGAACGACAGCTTTAAATTACTTTTAACGAAACCTCTGATCTAAATGCCCATTACTTGAAAAACTTGTAAAATCAAAGTATATAAAAAATATCACTCAAAATATAACTCAAAAAAAAATATTGATTGAAGACCCTTAATTTTTAAGAATTTAACAAAATAAAGAATAGTAATTTAGTATTATGTATATGAAAGAATAATAACTTAGTATTATTTCTATATGATTATAGTTTTTATTATCATTTTGAATGTATAGTTTTTGTTTTATTATTTTTTTTAGAAATTTCTAATTCATATTTTCATTATTTTTTCAGCTTTTTTGAATTATCAATATAATTTTAAATATTTACAATATTTACTGTAATGCTTTAGATAAAAAAAAAATCACACATCACTTTTTCAGCTAAAATTCGCACATGTGCCTCTTGTTCCAAAAAGATCCCCATCCCCTCATCTCCTGGTATACAGAAGCGCACCATCCATCATTCATTATCTCTGCGATACCCGTGCAGGATCCGACGTGAGGCCCCGTGGTGTCAGTCATAGTCACAGTTAGAGATCTGCCCTTATCTGTTGTTTATCTGGTGATGTCGGGGCTGACAGAGACGGAGCGCGTCGAGCTCTTGAGCGGCACGAACACGGCCATCCAGCCTGTAAGCATTCGCCCCCTGGACTCCACACGCTTTCTCTAATTAAAGCCCAGTCGGCGGGGTCCATGTTGGGCAGAGAGGACATGGTGATGGGGTAATGTGGCTACACGTGGAGCCTTAGGGGAAGAAGGTAGAGGGGTGAGAACAGAAGGAAATGAAAAGAGAAGGAAGAGTAGAAAGAATGAGACCTCTGTAAGCTGAGGACCAACACCTTTCCCAGGAGGAAGCTGTCAAACAAACTCCACATCATAGCGGGAGAACGAGTTCACGGCCTGATGAAATGGAAACCATCATGTTGCTCTTTGTGTGTGTGTGTGTGCAGACCCACCATGTCCAGCTTATGTTCAGAAAAGATAATAAAAGGGTACATTTAAATTTATATATATATTTTTTATGAGTTAGGATATTGTATTGCATTACTTTCCCCCCAGAAATATAAAATTAGAGTTTATGTTTGAACTATTAACTTTAATGCAAGAATTACAATGAAAAGTTATCATATCTACACATCAATTATTGAATCATGTCAGAATTGCTAATTGTTGCTGATCATAACAATTTGTTATTTGTATTCTGACTAAAATGTTCACACATTTTATGATTTATGCTAATCGGATTTAATGATCGCAAAAAAGTTCAGAATTAAAATGGTGATGTGTATA
>JAUMHE010000060.1:14218732-14233671 GCA_032359235.1 Enteromius mattozi
AAAAACATTTATTTCACAATGAGATTTTCTCCCCATTTCAATTGTTTTACTTCAATGATAGGTTAGAATTTTGTAAACAATTTTTAATGACAGATCAAAAGGATAAACAATGCAGAAAAACAGTTTTCAGGGTTTTTGGTTAATTGAAAATCCAAAAGAATAGCATTCATTTGAAGTAGAAATGTTTTGCAACAATGTAAAAGTTTTACTGAAAGCCTTTACTGTCGCTTTTGATAAGTTTAATGCGAAAAAATTTCAACGTACATGTTAATCTTACTATTATTATATATTATGATATTGCATATTTTATGCAATTATGTGCATGGGTGCAATATAAGGCATTTATTCTTTGTTTTTAAAACAGTTGGTATACACTGAATGTTAGAAAAAGAGTTGGAGAGGCCGTGTGTGAACTCACATCAGAGGTCATGTTCTCTTTGTGCTGATGTAAGAGAGAGTCAGTATGATTGACCTGTGTTTTTGTGCAGTGAAGGAGAGAGTGGTGTGGGTCATTTCCTCTATCAACAACGCTGGATCTCTAGATCCCTCAGGCCATCAGTCTCACTTTCTCCCTCAGAACCACACAGCCCTCTGGAGGGAGGTCACATAGGAACATATTCTCCACTTCTGAAGCTTCATAAATATCTAATACTCAGCGCAGAGCTGGAGAGTAGCTAACTAGAAGTAGTGACATGACTAACTACATTTTTCAGTAGCTTAGAAACTGTATAGCTTTTCTAGAAAGAAGCTTTAAAAAAAAATGGTGTAGCATGAGAAAATGCTTTGTGTCACAATATATGGCATCGGTTCTGTACTAAAGGTTCCATGTATGCAAAGCAAAGTAAGTAAGAGTTTGCCAAAAATATTATGCAGCAACTGTTTCAACATAATAATTATGATGAATGTTTCTTGAGAAGCAAATCAGCATAATTAGAATGGTTTGTGAAGGATCATATAAACATGCAAACATAAAAATCTCAGGGGATTTTTTCCTGCAAATTTCACTTTGTACTCCATGTAGTTCACCTTTGAACAGTGGATACTGAAAATGTATTTAATATTATTTTTTAAATGATTCAAAATGTCTTAGCATGCCTGTTATTAACATGTTGGCTGTTTATTAGTGCAAATATACTGCATGGACATATTCTACATCCCTAATCCTACCACATACTAATTTTAACTACCTTACTAACTATAACTAAGCAGCAAATTAATGGAGCTTAAAATTAAAAAAAGTGACCATGTTTATTTTTACATGATTGCTGTATTAGATATTTGTATTGTGTTGTTCCTCTGTATGGCCATTAGAGGGCACTTTACCCATTCATATATCATGAAAACATCAGTGAGAGCCACAGAGGAGCCTTAGAAAGAGCCAAAAGAAACTTCATTGAAACCTTCAGACAATGAAAGTTGAGATATACTGTACCTCCTCATGGCAAATCAACTAGGATCAGAATTTGATCAGTGATGCACTGAGAACTTGGAGTTTAAATCTCATTCAATGAGAATGTCATAAATAAGGGATTAAGTATCTGTGTGGTCTGATGTAGAGGTCCTTTGGTACTCTGTTCTGGCTGGGACTGTATCTCTAGTCATTCCTCTGTGAGCTCTTAAGTCTCTGCAGGCCTCTACCGACCTGCCCATTAAAATCTCATTAGAAGGAGCAAAGGGAAGGTGGAGAGAGATTCCCTCTCGGCGCTCTGTGGGGAGATCTGCTTCACTCTGCATGAGGGCCTCTCTTTCTGCCCTGTGTGCCCAGGATTTGTGCTCTGCTTTGGGGCTTGAGGCGAGCCCCCTCTGAGCCTCTGCCATCTGTGATTTGGGTATCAGTGCTCAGCCACACATACAGAAACTTCAAAATCCTGTCTAATAAGTCCAGCATGCAGTTCATCTAGACATTTGTCCATGATTCAGATATAAGCATGGGTTCATTTTGCAGTCAGACTTACTGTACACTATTCTGCTTATTTTACAGACGATAAATAATGACACATTCATTTTTGAAATATTAAAGAGTAAGCTAATACGAGCAACATGGCATTAGCACATCTTTAAATATTGAGTGCCAGGGATGGTCATATAGGGACTGTCTAAAATTAATTGAATGAATGAATATAGTTGAATAGTAGGATCTAGGAGAAGTTTATAAATTATTTATAAACAAACAAAGGTTTTAGATTGGAGGGATTTGGATAAATTGGTATTCAGATTGCTGTTACAAATAATCTCTCAGTGTTCCATTTGTTGAAGTCTATCACCTTATAGTCTTATTGTTTATAATAAACAGTCATTTGCCAGGTCAGCAACTAAATGCGTAAAAAATTATGCATTTGGTTTCAGGCAGGCATATGACGAATTCCTAGATCACCTGTAAAATGTGACAAACAAGCTTAATACATTGATTATGCAATCAGTTTGGCCAGCAAATTTAATTTGTAGCTTTCTCAGCAAATCTGCTTTAAAATCTTTTTTTTTGGTACTCTGGCTTAATGTTCTGCATTGATTCCATCAATTGTTGCTGGGTCCTTGTATAAACACTTGTTTAAAAAGTGAATAGTCACACCAGGGTTGAATAAGAATAATCCTATGGCATTTACTATCAGCCTGTTCCTTACTCTATATCTTGTGCCAGTGTAAGGCTGAAGTTACATTTATGCAGTAGATGTGGAGAAACCCACAGTGATTTCATGGCAAACAGCGAGTGGTATGTTGGATTCGTGAGCTGGAATGCCTGCTGTTTAATAAATAGGTCGGTGGGGTCAGGTGTGTTTCCTGCACTGCTCTTCGAGCATATCCTTAAGGAGACAAATGTGCTGTTAGCCTGCGGAGAGTGATACTGAATTAATACACTGCATTAATGTGTGTCAAAGGCAGAATCTGTAGCTAAGCTGATAGTGTTGTAAATTAGGTCATTTCAAGCTTTGTGCTGCTGAGACGGAGTGCTGGGTAATCTAATAGACGGGTATAAATGGATTTGGATTGATACTAGGGAGTTTTGAGTCTCTGGCTCATTGGGATGCACACCCATATGCATATACGTGTACAGATATACATTATTGTTTAGCAATCCCATTAAACTGAGGTATGGCAAAATACATGTTTATATTGTGCAAGTATGTATGTTTGTGAAATTTTTTTGTGCACTTGCATCCTGTGTAAGAATTTTTTTGAACATTGTAGGCTGGATTCAATCATCCAAACATGCTGAATTCTGTATACCTCAAAATACCGTTTTGTATTATGAAATTTCTGTGCCGCGAATATTAACAAGTGGAATTGCAAAACAGAGTGCTGCAGGGATGATTTATTTTTGTTAGCATTTTTAGCACAAGCTAGCATTTTAGCACTTCTGGTTCCATTGCCAGTCAGTGGGTTTTTTGAATTCGATTTTGGTTAAATTACAGAAATTAAAGGTCTGTGGTTAGCACAAGCTGAAGATATTTTTATGTTTTATTACTGATGTATTCAAAATACATAATAAATACCTGCTTGTGATACTATTAAGCTTTTACTTGCCTTGAAAAATGTCATCCCTGCTGAAAAAAACAGCATATGCTGGTTAGGTAGGTTTTGAAGCTGGAATGCTGGTTTAAGCTGGTTTAACCAGTAAAGATTCAGCATAAACCAGCAAAGGACTAGTATAAACCAGCTTAAAACAGCATCCCAGCTTCAAAATCTGCCTAACCAGCATATGCTGTTTTTTCAGCAGGGATCTTGATAAAATTAATCTGCTTGCCCTTCCACTTTTTCAGCCTTGTTGTGTTATAGCACACACTTGCAAACTATACATACAACTATACAACTTTTAGAGAAAATCAGGCTGATGCTAAATTTTGCATTAGCTTACAAAAATGTGCTCTATGATGATTATTTTAGAACAGGTTTCTCAAACATTCTCTCCTCTGCCATTAGTTGGGCAAACAGATTGTCCCATCTGAAATGTACACCATTGGTTGATGCTGTATTGGGATGCTGAAATAAACAAATGAATCTTTGATGTTGGCTTAGATGGCTTAAATGTGACTAACATAAAGATACAAAACTTCATAAACATGCATATCTTAAGTTTTCAAGCACACAAGTTAAATGCTGATTGTTTTTCCTGTTTTGTAACATACGCGTCACATTTACAATAGTGGCAATGTTTGTGGGTTTGAGAGAGAAAGTCTGCATGATTTAGAATACTTATGATTACCACATGCTGGCTTTCCCCACCAGGCCCACTACAACATGCCACAAACCCCAGTGCCAACAATTACAAACACAAACAAGAAAAGACAGACAGTGAGACACTTTCTCAAGATGTCTGACATGCTGTTCTCATCCCATCTTGCTCTCTGCTTTTTCTTCTCGCCAGTTTTTTCCAATCTGTCCTCCCCTCTCTCACTCTCTCTTTCCCTCCGTTACTCGTCGGCCTCTTTTCCTGCAGTTTCCTCAGCCACCACATGATGTCAGACACATTTCAAACATGGCCTCTTCATACCTCTGAAACAAGGGTAGCAAAAATATTTCTGCATCCTGGATAGTCACATCTGTAGCAATGACTCTGTCTAAATCCAACAAGGCGGAAACAGGGGATCAAAGCTTAAATTAGTGCCTTCATATCCTCACATAGGGCTTTTCAGGACTGAGAATAGAAAGACCATCAGTGTCTTGCAGTTGTCCCTGCCACTTCAGCACTAAAAGCGAAAAAAAAAAACCTTCCAAGTATGTGGGCTTTGGCCAAACTCTATCCAGTTAAATGCCTAAACGATGAAGTGAGAGATTTGGTGTGGAAAAGCGGAAAAAAGGATTCAGACAAAGGTGTCCACAACTGCAAACCCAAAGCCATTTAACTCCTGAAAAGCTTTAGCAGCTCAGTTGGCCTTTTTCTTTTGGGAAGTTTTATACCCTCAGTCTAAAACATCTGCTCTAACGTTTAAAAAACTAACCTGTTTGTAAAATGTAACATTTCTATTTTAGCAAACGCGTAAGTTTTGATCATCATAACTCCAGTCTTCAGTGTCACATGATCCTTCAGAAATCATTTTAATATGCTGATTTCCTGCTCGGTAAACATATCTTATTATTATCAATATTGAAAACATTTTTGCTGCTGAATTTCTGTGGAAACCATGATGCTTTTTTTTTTTATTAAATAAGAACAGTGTTTGTTTGAGTTAGAAATCCTTTGTAACATTATAAATATTTTTTTAATGGATCCTTGCTGAATAAAAGTTTTAATTTGAGCAGTATGGATTCATATACTGTTTACTTCAAATCTTTTTATTAGTATTTTGTGTGATAATACAGATTAAAAATGATTACACTGTAAACAGTAGGATATTGTCCATTAATAATCATTTCATTTAAATTCATATTAACTCAGATGGGCAAAAAAACAGTAAATATAATAGATATAATTAACCAATATATTAAGTATATTAAGTAAACAACAACAACAAAAAGGAAAAACTTTTACATGTTACCAGTTACAGGTGCACAAGGTAGGCCTGTAATAAAGTCCAAAAAGGGATCCTAGTCTTATAAGAACTTCATTATCATTGTACATGGAGCAAACTTCAGATGCCTACTACATACAAAGTGATGTACCATACATAGTATACACTAAAGACTCTACTATTATATGTAATACTCTGTACAATACAATCAAATACAATACACAATGCAATATACAATATATGAAATATGCTATTTAACACAGAACACAAGTGACACAAAACACATGACAACAAGTGTGCATAAATGTAAGCATAAAGTGACAAGTGCTGGTACAGTATAGTTGAGATCTTTACCATGATAAACTGACTTTTACACAATGAAATATTGCACAGTAAAGGATTTAAGTGAACCAGAGGGTGAGCATCTTAACTTTTCAAGTCTGATACAATAAATAATGACATGTATCCACCCGTCATGTGTTGGGCCGAAGTGTGCTTCCACTTAATAAGCATAACTCGTCTGGCCAAGATTGTAGTAAAAACATTTCTATGTTGGGCTGTCAGATCAGGTCTAAGGGATACTCCAAAGAGGGCTAACAAAGGATCAGGGGCTATATAAGCGATGAGAGCTTTATTAAATGTATCAAATACACCTGACCAGAAAGTTGCCAGCTGTGGACATGTCCAAAACTTATGCTGGTGATTGGCAGGTGAATGTTTGCAGCTGTTAGAGGCATCACTTCTGTCTGGGAAAAATGTAACCAACTGGGAATTGTTTCAGTGAGCTCTGAATAGTATTTTACACTGCAACAAACCATGTCTAGCATATCCAATAAAGACAAATAAACTAAAATAGACTGATGAAAAGAAGAGAACAGTCAAACCAGCACTAACATTAAAATCATTTTAAGCTACTCATGACCAAATCATTATCATTTATTGTGGGTTTATTTATTGTGCAAAAATTTTGTCTAACTTCTTGTAGAATTTATATTAGATAATCTGGTAAGGAAATAGAGTTTTTCCTATAGATTTATGATTTATGATATTAACTGGCATGCTGTAGCTATGTTTCTAAATGTGCAAGTGGTTGTTTCTTCGTAACAAATGCTATATTGATTAATTAAAAGAAAAAAAGTCGTTATTGGCCTGGTAATGATTAATAGGCTAGTCTTCTTATTACAAATGCTACAGTTAAGAACTGCTGCTTTTCATATATACTAAAAGATTACATAGATTAAATCATTAAGAGTCTAATGAAGGAGTAAGAAATAAACAAATCAATATAAAAAAATGTTAAGTTAGCTTGACTTCTCATGACATGTTGAATTAGCCCATAAGTGCCTAAATAATATAAAACACATTATCCTCTGGAAAAAAAAGTAATTGCTAACTAAGAGATTATTTAATTCAATGTTTCCTAAATTGCTCCAAGATTTTGAGGTACATATACTGTGAGACAGGGTAGTTTGGAACCAAATGTTGATTTCTTGTTCTACTAAACCTGTAAATTAAAGAAAAAATATTTATTTTGATCATTTTGTCAGATAATAATGGGTTGAAGAAGAGGTGTGTTTAATGTGAATTTAAATCATGACTCTGAGCTCTCCACAAGAAGCGAACACCCATGACCAATGTTTAACTTCACAGCAGTTGTTATTGGTTGCTAACAAAAGAATGCACTCATATTGTTGTGTACGTTTGTTTAGTCTCAGAAGTCACACTCACGCAGACAAATTATGGAGAGCTCTCAACAGTAATGAAAACATCCTTTCATAAGGTTGTCATTACACCTAATAATGCCCATATTAATGCTAATTATGCACCCACTGATTCTCTGAACTACTGCAGTCAGACTGTGGGCTTCACACAGATGCAAAGACACACACACACACACACAGTAGTTACTATGTCACTGCCTTTGCAACTGCTTATTTTGTTGATTTACAAGCAGTGTCATTTGACTATAGCTGTCCTGTTCTCCACATCTACAAACACACATGCTGTATGAACCCCTGCTTTCATGTCCTGTAAGGCGTTCACTCACGATGCTTGAGAGGATTTGCGCGTGTTCCTTTGCATAATTCCATGTAAAGCTGGTTTTTGCTGTGTATATCCTCTCCTTCTATTATTGAGGACAATGGGCTTGTGAGCGGCCCTCTTATGGACACACTCATCTCAATGAGCCTCATATGAACAGGCTATTGATCGGCTTCTCAGTGCTGGATTTGGAGTGAACTAGGCTTTCTTGGAAGTGACACAGGAGTGCTTGGACTGTTCAGAAGACTGGAAAAGCTGAGTAGCAAGGGTGTTTTCAACTGCATTGGTAAAAACTTAAAAAATAAATCATTTAAAAACTCCTTTGCATATTTATGATTCTCTAATCTTGGTTGATAGTCACAACATGTAGATAAACAAGATATATATATTAAGCTTTCATCAGTTCTCATGAACCCCAGTTGGGGAACAATGTTAGTGTTGCTTTAAAAAACATTACATGCGGTAACATTGGCTTATGTGCGCCGGACCACTATTTTACTGTTTCATGTGTTGTCGCTAGTGTTTCAGCAAGCCTGTCCTCCAACAAAAAATAACCCTATAGGTTGTTTGTGCAAGTAACTTATTATGACCTTTATTTACATTTTAAAGGTAAGCACCCTCTAGGGGGTGTAAAAATAATGACAGTGTCATATTGTGTCTGTCATCATAAAATAACGTATGCCTGTGATTACCAATCAAAATGCGTGTTTTGTTTAAATGCAGTGTGTGGACTTTTTACACTGATCTCACAGTGATTAAAACATTTTACTAGGTGTAATTTGTACGAATGACCAAACCAAACCACACCCCTAAACCTACTTGTTACAAAAATCAAGCAAAATCAGGATTTATTGGGTTTTATGATGTGATCTCTGGGTTCAGCAGTTTGTAAGAAAATTCTTGATCTTTTATGTATTTTCCTCTGTGTTTCTCAGTTGGAAAGTAATGTGATCTGCATTAGTCATCTTAGTTGTTTTGCTTGCCATTGCAGGTCAAAGCAACATCTGAAATAATATTGAGAGTATTTTAATATTTCATTTTAGCCATCTCTTTTTCAGCTTCCATCGTGCTGCAGAAGTGGTGGTGCCAAATGCACCCATGTTTGGATGGCGAGGAGTGTAAAGTTCTTCCAGATCTTACTGGCTGGTCCTGCAGCACCGGTAACAAAGTCAAAACCACCAAGGTGAGTGGGTCAAATAAAAGTGAGTTGCATTTTGCTGACGTGGTTTATTTGGTTCTTAAGGAACTATGGGTTACACTGATTAACACCTTGTTGCAATCTGACAAATGCTATATTTAAGTCCAAAAAAGCCAGGTTGGCACAGAAACTGTTTTCTGCCCATGGAAAGAGAACCTTTTTGTTGCCATAAAAGTACCCTTTAAACAGACTTTTCTAAGAGCTACTATATATGCCATCAAAACACTCACTCCCCAGAAGTATTCTCAAAGGGCGCTTCTTTGAGGACCCCTTCTCCCAATGCCTTTTTCTCAGGCAAACCATTCTTCAAAGCAACATTTTGTTGAGGCCTAACTTTTATAAGATGGTTCTCTGAAGCTCCGGAGAGTACAAGAAGGGCTATGTTATGAGATAAAAATGGTCATATACAGGGTTTTGTAAAACAATTAAACACACCTCTTCAAATGTTAACTTTTGATGGACACAATTCTTTTTTAAATTGATGCCACAGTATGTTATAGGCAGATGCATCACTCAGAATTTCTAAAAAAGACTTATTAAAGAATCAGCAAAGCTTGAACATATACAACATTTCAGAGTAACTCCACAGAGTTTGTGGCACAGCGAATAAATCCCAGAGGACTTCAGTCATACAGAGAAAAGTTTCAAAGTCCGAAGAAGAATTTTCAAAAGCCGAGCCTAGACAAACATGCAGAGACAACATTATTGGTCCATGCTAGCTTTGACTTAAAAAAGGCATAAAAGCAAGAAGGAAAATTGACTTATTTGCAATTAAATATGACATTTTGTGCATCAGCTCACCTAAACCTATGGTTTAATACTTCAAAATGTCAGTAATGTCATGTAAATGCTTACCTCATAAATCGAAATAAAGATTAGAAATGATACTTTGAGACATAAGATGTGGTTATTTTTGTTCGGTGAATGCCGGGTGACTGCTGTTTCATGCAGTTGTGACATACAGGTGAAGTATTAAAGAAATAACGGTGTGTGAGAACACAACTGCCATAAGAATAATTGCTCAGAGTTATAAAGTAACAGCAGAACATCTGTTGTGTTCATTAAAATGCATTATGGCTATGAGCTCCGCTGAGGCTTTCAAATTAAGAGTCCTAATTAAATTGGTAAGAGGGAGAGACAAGAAAAGAATGACGGCTCTGGGTTTACATTCAGGATTAATGACTCCGTTTATTGAGTTCTTTATTGGCTGTCAGTGGGCTAAAACCCGCCTTCTGCCACCACAAGGGCCAATGGGCTGCAGTCAGTCACAGATGGGAGGCGGGAGGGAGTGACTTACTCCAGTGAGCATTAATTCTGTATTTAATAGCAGTGGATATGGAACAGTAACCAGCAGGCTTCAGTGCACATGTCACAGGAGATTGTGGCGGTGAGCCAGGATACATATTGTGTTCTCTCTGTCTCTTTCCATCTGCTTTCTTATATCCTTACATTCTCCTCCTGTACCATCCACTTAATATCTGTCCTGACTCCGTTATGTTTATATTATCCTTTTTGCTGTACAGCTGCTGTACAGCTTAATGTCTCTTTCCAACGTGATCTCATGAAAATTTGTATAGATTTTAAGTAAAACGTTGTTCTATAAAACATACATTTACTTACGTTTTTACAGGCACTTAAATGTACAACAAAACTAGTGAGACCGAAATGGCAAAGCCCACGCTTCACTGACAAGCTCGTTTCAAATTCAAATGTTGCCGCTTCAAACGACAGGTTTTACAGCAGGATAATCGAACGCTCATTGGTTCTCGCCTGCATTCGTCACAGACTGTGACATGCTGTGTTTCTGGTGAAGTGTATTCGAATGATGCACGCTTCTTCACAAATTCATGGAAAGAGGATCGGGAAAATAATCTGGATAATATTTTCAGCGATTAACAACATAATTTTTTCTCTGCACCTTACACAAACCTACTGTATTCCGCCAGAGAGGACTGCGGCTGCAAAACATTGTCATTTTTGCAATAAATAAATGATTGTAATTGCATTTATCTGTTTGTCATGTTTTTCTTATACTGTACAGAGATAGTTATGTTTAGGTTTAGAGGTAGGAGTGGGATTAGCTATAAAAATATTTTTACCTGCTGTGTTGTTACAAAAAAAAAATTCTGCATATTTCAGTCAATTGCATTTTATATCCTTTTATATTCGCTGAAATGGGTAGGTTTAGGTTTCGGGGTAGGTTAAGGGGTCTAAAAATCTAAATCACTTATTGACAAAACGATAAAAATGCACTGATATGAATATCTTAATTACATAAAAGATACGGAAATATTTTACGTTTTTTTAACTAAAAATACATAGCAATTTAGGTTTTAAACATTAAAACATGTCTAAATTGAAAGTTTTAGCATCAGTAAAAACACAAAAAATTACGTTTTATGCATGTAAATGTTACGTATTAATGTTTAAACATGAGATCAGGCTGCTCTTTCCAACGCTAAAACATCTGAGCATCTATTTTTTAAATCATTTAAAATGTTATGAAATGTAATTAAAATGTTTAAATCATTTAATAACTTTATACAATTAACCAAGGAACAATTGTATATTTTCTTTCTTGCCCCATTGACAAGTATTTATGGTAGTGCATTATTTTAAGGATAAGGATAAAATTATCCCTTTTTCTTCACAGGTCACTCGATAGCAAGAACATGGTTGCAGTACCAAGAGGCCCAAGACTCCTTACCAACTCCTAATGGAAAAGAAGACCTTCTTGTTTAAGACACTGACATTACAGAGGATTCCATACATGTGAAAGATGGAAAAACTCACTGTAGACTATAGATGGCTACCTTGCTTTGACAGAAGACATGAGGATAGACAAGGATCTCTGTATAAACCTGAGGGTTGACTGAAGATGCTGGACATGTGCTCCTGTGAGAGACTGCATTTGTCAGCTGAAAGTGACTTTTTGGACTTCCACCGGCTCTCTTGTGTGTATGTGTGTGCATGTGTGAGACAGATAGTAGGACGTGAGACTTGTAGGACAAATTGTGGTCAGTTCAGACCTGTTTTGGAGCTTGTGTCTCTGTGTGTAAGTGTGTGTTAGTCAGGTTGATGATGATGAGACAGTAGTTGAACACTGTTTATCCAGCTTTCCAGCACACAGCAAACTTTATATTCATGTGTAGGGTGGGGATTGCTCTGAATGTGTGATTCACAAGTTATCAGTTTGCTCTTTTGGGTCAAATGTTTCCTTTAAGTCATTTTGCACTTCTAATTAGGGTTGCTGAATAGGATCATAACAACAAATAAAAAATCATGGGCGACTTTTTTTGCACTAGATAAAGAGACGTTTTCCGTTTTCTAGTCTTTTACTGTCCGTGTAAGATGGAATTCAAGAGAGAAACATTTACTAAGCTTCCTTCCACAAATGCGCAAAGTAGAAATGCAAGTGATGTAGCCATCAGTAAAACAATGGTAAACTGCAGTAAAATACAGCTCCTCTTTGCTGTCAAATGTTACGTAATGTGAGCTTTACAGATGCAATCCCCTTCAAAAAACTTTTGAAACTGACAGCTGGCTAAAAACATCTATGTTACTCTGTAAAAAGATCCACAAAACCACTTGAAGGTGCACTAAGTAAATTTTTTTACTAGATTAAAAATCTAAATAAATTATGATTACTTAAAAACAAAAGCTGTTTAATTCTACAAGTGGCACATCGGACCATGATGCTTTGATCACATTACTTGCCCAATACAACTCACTGGCAACTCCTATTACTAGACACTGTTGGTTTCAGAATAAATTAACAAGAGGATGCCAAATGCATCTGCATAAAAAAACGAAAAACTTTTACAGTACATCCAGTCCAATAGGTGTCAGTATAAAAGTGATCTGTAAGTGAAACATAACTAGAAAGTTACTTGGTGCACTTTTAAACAAAGAAATACAGTATGCTTTTTTTTTTTACATTCTGCTTTCTGGTTTAACTGTGACTCAAAAGTACTATGTGAAGTTCTGAAAACAGGCTAGCAACTTGCCGACTGAGACGATGAACATGTTTAAAGATAAGCTCCAATGTGAAGAGGCATAACTTATGCCCAATACTGCAACGAAATAAAGTTTGAAATAGAATCAACTCTACCATTCATCACTGGCTTTCTAATCTCAATGTGTTCCTCCACAGACTCTAACCTAACCTAAACTTGAATTCTAAACTGTAATCAGCCCTTTTGTTGGCTCTTGCCAAGCATTACCTTTTCCAGGGTTGGATCGAACTTGCAGAAAGACGTTGTCCATTGTGTCTTTATCTCTGAATGTCTTTCTCAGGGCTCTGGTGGCTTGTGAAGTGTCGAATGAGGTTTTCTCTCTACAAGCCCTGTACGCTAGGCTCGCCTTGGGCCTGCCCAGACGTCTTCCAGGCTTCAAAGCCCCTTCAGACTACAACCGTCTGCTTTGTGAGCTGTGATGAATGTATCAGAACCACTGTGATTCCAGTGTTGAGCCTTGGGAGATAGGGTCGAGTGCCATCTCGAATTCTCATTACTGAAGCCCAGGATACCGCTAGCTCTCTCCTGGGATGGTCCGGTTGTATTTTTAGGTCTGCTGCTATTGGGAAAAGCTCATCCTGTTCTCGTTTCAAGTGGCCAACTGGAAGTGCGCGAGCGATGACTAAACATTTTCTGATTTTGCCAAGGTGTGTATGTTTGTGTCTGTTTATGTGTCTGCATGCATATGTTATCTACAGAGCCATCTAAAGAGGCTTTGTTGTGTTGGGACGCCCTCCCGGGAAGCAGAAAGCCGCTAAATCCTGATGCGGAAGCCTCTTCACTCGTCATCCCTAGAGGCGGCTGTGCTCTGAGGATGAACCTGATACGTTGTCTAATCCAACATCACTTTTGGTTCAAGAATCAATATTTGAAGACAATTTCTGCACCACTCCCTAGTGGCCACAGCCTGTTGTTGCAGATCCGGCCTGTCGCAGAGAGAAGAAAAATTAGATGAGAATCGCCAGTAGGTAAGCGATATTTCAAAGCAGAGCTGCACCGCATTTTTTGACATGTTCGAGTGGTATTGGCAGAACAAACGCACATGCGAGTCTATGATACTCAAGTGATGCATATATATATACACCCACTGTAAACAGCCTGGGAGGAGATGTGCCGTGCATGACCCACAATTTCTATTGGCGGATCGATGTTCTGCTCTGCCGGGTGACTTGAACCTCTCGGCAAAATAAAACAAAAGAGAACGCCAATGAGTGTAAGATTGCAGGCAGATTTCATAAGTGAGTTTACTGTTTGTCTCTCCACGTCCCTGGAGCCCACTTAAACACTGGCTCACTCCATGGGGTGGCACGTACCCTGCCTTCTCCTCAGCAATGAAAAGAAACGAAACCTAAAGCTAAGATAAATATAAGCAGTGCTATTTCTACTCGGGCTGTCATCCGTTGTTGAGTTTAATTCACATTTGCTCGGAGTGAACGTTTCTTACTGCTGTGTTTGTGTAGAAAGTGAATTGAAACCTTGATATAAACAACTGATTATCATGTGCTATGAGGGAGCCGTTGTAAACACCAGGACTGGGGAATGTTTATTACAGAACTGAGCACACATGCTGAATCATCCCCGAACTCGGAATGAATTTGAATGACATTCCCTTCATATCCAGTTCTCGAGAATTCTCCACTGGCACCGCTGTCACAATACAATTTGTCAAAGTGCTACAAAGCATAAATAATCTATGATGTAAAATGCTTAGATTGAATAATTTATGGATACTAGAGTATGAAATAATGAAAAGTAAGTATGAAAAGCAAATGACATCTCGTCTGGTCTTTGAATTAGAGTGATGTGCTGCTTGCTTTGACAGCTGAAATTAATTACTGCATATGACGACCAGCTACAAAGAATAATTGCTGTTCCGGGCATTTGCAAGGAGATGTAAAACTTGGATTTTGAGGACACATGGGAAGAATTTTTCAAAGATAAATGACATTGCAGTACGGTCTGAAGACATCAGTTTTTGACATATGCAATAAAACTTTTGGATATTTAAAGATGTTCTAGATAAAAGTTGTGGCAGGTTAACTAAGGCTAATCATGACAAGAAAAGCAAACTGCACGGTCTCAGTCTATTTCCAACAATTAAATTTAGGTGCTAATATGAAATTAGTCATGCTAGGGGTGATTTTCCCACAACATGATTCCGCAAAACGTCTAGGTTACGAACGTAACCCACGTTCCCTGAAGGAGGGAACGGAGACGTTACATATGGGAACTCGCCAG
>JAUMHE010000060.1:14251873-14294345 GCA_032359235.1 Enteromius mattozi
GTTAAATAACACTTGTAAATAATTCAAATTTACATAATTCAAATTCAAATAGTTTTGTCATAATACTGGCTCCATAGTTTAAAAGATGAAAAAGAAGGTGTAAGAAAATAAATAATAGGGAAACCAAGATGATATTTATTACCTACTGGCAGATATTTAAAAAAGGCTTAATATTCTATACAACTTTTCTTCACGTAAATGTATCTTGAGAACATTTAGACGTGTGTCCTTGCAAACATGTCAAAAATTCTAAGTAATAATTTATTTTTTCCTTATGAAAATAGAGTTAGATATTGGAAGGCCTTTGATTAAAAAAGGCTGATAGCCACTGTTTAAATTTAAATTAATCAACATTCAACACCAAAAGCTGTCGGCAGTAGACAGCTACTAGTGGACACTTTAACTGCAAGCTGCTGGAGAGGTTCGTCTAACCATCTTTGTTGTATGCTGTACAATATAAGTTCTCTCAGATGACATCTCACTGATACTCTGTGAAACCTGTGGAAATATTACTCTGAGCTTAATAGGATGGTGGAAGGCTGAAACCTTGCACAAGACAGCGACCGCAATTTTCTGTGTGTCCCACAAGGGACAAGACTTGTCATGTATAACACAGACCCACTCAAGAAGAAAATGATGGATTTCACAGTTTGGCCTGTCTCATGCCTTGCGCATTTCAACTTCAGTTTGTTTTGAGGGAACACAAGGGAGAGAATAAACCGGAGAGGAAATGTATTATCATGATCATATCTGACAGTCCTGAACTTGTTAATCATTTGATGTTGAAGACTTGCACTCTTTTTAGGCTGATTGTGATATCACAATAAGGAGACATTGCCTTTAGGCGTTTCAAATGGAGCAAATAACTTTTCTGTCATCATTTAATCTCCCTCATTCCAAACCTGTATGACTTACTTTAAAAAATATTACTGAAAGTCAGCAGTGTCCACAACAACACTTACATCACTTTACGGACAACTGTAGGTAGTCATTATGGTCTGGAACAGCACAAGGGTGAGAAAACGATGATAGAATTTTCATTTTTGAGTAAATGTTTCCTTTTATTCAATTATGCTTCTTCCAAATATGACTATTTTTGACTTAAGGCAATTTACTTTTCAGAGCACTGTCAATAGCATTCATTATCGCAGTCATTGTAAACATGGCATGTGGTGTCGTAATGTACAATAACCTTTCCATTCTAATAATCATACAGTGGGTGGTTATAAATAAATATGAGGTAACCCAAGAGCTCCTCTAAGAACTCGATTGAAGTTACTTCAGCAGAATAACAAAGAATTGGGCGGCAGTAAACGCATTCAGTTATCTATGCAAAGGCAGTTCTCGCTCTAAAAAGAAGCAGGGCTCTCTTCACAGCAAGACTCCAGCACTCGTACCCAGAAAAAGCAGATGCATGAAAGAGAATTGAGAGCTCTTCCTTAAGCATCCATCCCAAAGCACCTTTTACGACCCATCCACATTAAAACCCCAAATACACAGCGAAAAAAATCCCTTGATTCCCATTTACATACTTTTTTTCCTCCACAATAATCTCACCATTCTGTCTCAGCGGCGGCATCTTTCTCATGAAAGGTCTGCTGTTGGGGCCCCGGTTCCTATAACGCATTAAATGCAAACTGAGGCTCTGAGCTGCTGTATCCTTTTAGATAGAAAAACAACAACAAAATGAGGGAACGCCTCATTGAAGAAGAGAAAACACAGTTTTTTGTTTGTAATTCCCTGCTTAGCATTCTGGGAAAACTGCTGGGAGATCGATGTAGCTGTCAATCTCCGGCCCGCTGTGACTTCACTGATAGAAAGAATGACTTGAAACAAAAAAAGTGTTGTTTTTTTATATTAAATGCTTAATAATATGGTACTTGTTGAGGAGAGGAAGCAAACCTGAAGAATTTTGGTATGGAAGATTTATTATGGGAGTCATACGGGAATTTTCTTGGTGTAGAACTGAAAATCTGGATCCTAATTGAATGAGTTAACAAAATTGGCAATGCTGATAAATGCAACCTGCCACAGGGAATTATATAAATCAAAGATCCAGTTATGTCTGTATATACAGAATGTAAACACTGCCCTGTAGGCAAAGATGCACATCTTTAGCATTGAATATGTTTTCCTGTTTCAAAGGCTTCACTAGAGAGTATTACACATAGCTCAAAGTACCTCATGAGAAAGCATTTGAATGATGCCTACGATATGGATTTTCTGTATTTTTACATTGTATATACACAAACAAAACTGCAAAATTCCTGTGTAATTTAATTGTTGAAGACAAGTTCTCAGTCCCTATTGCAAAAAGTCTGGGAGAAAATGGTGGAGGCCAGATTTTCTATTTTAGAAGAAACCTTTGAAAGACATAATAATAGTAACAGTTAGTTCTGATTCTCAATTTGATTTCAGTCATTCAGATTTTTTTTTCTTCTGCAGGTTATATCCCGGTAGGTGGCAGCTATGAATTTGTTCAAAAACGTATTCATTCAGGAAGAAAACAATTTTTTACAACTGTTTAGTGAGTGAATCATTTAATGATTCACTCAAGTGATGCATTCAAAACCATGATTCATTCATTTCCCATATCCAGAGATGTCATAAAACGGCAACAATGTGTGTAATTAAATTTAAATAAGACATGCTAATCAACAGAGAACTGCATTACTGACAGAGACATAAAGGTGGACACAGTTTATAGAAAACCATTTTTAATATCGATTTGCTACTGATAAGGCTGCATGTTTTTTCTACCAAAACTACTGTTGCATGTCTACTAATGCCAGTAAAGAGAAATGAAGCCCACTTTTTGCTTCCCAAAAAGCCATGTTTAATGTGACATTTTAAATATCCTTCTCCCAGATAATTCATGTGGAGGTATGGTAATTGTTAAGATGTTAAAAACAACAAATGTTTCCTACTTACACTGACCCTACCAGATTGGGGCTTCATTTTTCCAAACTGATTCAGATTGAGTGTTTGGTTATCATGATTACCACCGTTAACAAAATGAATGCTTTCTATTGTCTTGTATTTATGAAACCTACACAAGCATAATGAAGCCTATCTATTCTCAGAACAGTATAAAACAAACTGGATCATGGACAGGAGTTAGACCTGCCTATATGAATGTACTCTGAGTTCCAGTAGGTCACTGTGGCCGCTTTTATTGGGCCGATATACTGATATCTTTGGGAAATTCACTAAGGATGAGTTGCGCCCGCTGACAGAGACAATTAATTACATTGTTTGGTGTGTTTAAGTGCTCAATTCAGAATTATACAACTATACATAATAGAACAAAAGCAACTGAAAATGCATGGTTTTGCATGGTCTGCATCCATGCACTATTGGTGTCATACACTACCATAATCTGATATACTTTAATGGGACCATACAGCACAGAGTGTGGTTGACTACTCCGCACATCTGCTCTTCTCCATTATTTGCTCATTATGTGTTGAAGTACTGTTGCTACGATCATTCGAAAATGTGCATTAAGGTATTTTCCATCTGATTTCTGCCAGCGGTAGTAGCAGTAGAGTTTTGTGAATAAGCCACAATCTATTAAAAGTCTAATTTGTCTGGAAACTTGTTTGTGCTGAAAACGAATGATGATAAAGACTTACAGCTCAGGGCTATTTAAGCTCTAAAGATGTTGGTGCTGAAATATTGTGTTGCAACTGTTTAGTGAATTTTCCTCAGTTTTTTTATCATCATGGATCCAAAGGAGCAAATTCTCTATCAAGCAAAAAAATGCTAGGTTTCCATTACATCAAGAGAATATGTATTTTCACAGAGAGCCTTAAATGAGGGATTAATCCAGTAATTCAAAAAAACAAACAAAACCATGAATACAGTCTTAATTCAAACCCACTGAACAGGTTTAGGGCATGATAGATCGTCATATGATGTCTTTTAATATGTATCTATATGTATATATACAGAAATATATACAGTTACTTTCAATACAAAGCTCCCACAAAATACATTGAGCATGCCGACAAATAAAAAGATCTGGACCAAGTAGGTGTAGACAGCGACCTTTGACCTAGGGATACTCCCAACAGCATGTGGACACTAGCAGTGAGAGGTAAATTCAGAAATGGAGGGAAATAGCAGGGCTTCACAAGCTCCTAGTCTGTTACCAAAGCCAGCGTGGACACAGAGCGACAAACTGATGGCAGGATGAAAAAAAAAATCTCCTATCGATTTCCACCTCATTTTCACAGACCAGCGCTTATCCGTCATGATCCTTCATACAGTCATTCACAGCTTATATCAGGATTGTCCAGTTTACCTAGGGACATCAAGTCTTCAAATATAATTTGAAATTCAGTAAATGGCTCCCCTAAGCTGTATGAGTTTAGAACCAGAGGAAGGTGGTGAGGAGAAACGCAGAAAATTGAGAGAATTGGACACGGTTGAGTCCGCAGTATTGGGCTCATTGATCAAAAACACAGATTAGCCTTCTTTATTTCTGTTTGTTATACTCCTTGGCACCGAATGAGCAAATCAGGTCTTCATCCCCAAGAATGTCCTTCTTTATTGTTCAGTCACAGGTAATCCAGACAAACACCCCTTTGAATGAATGGTTTTGTCCATTCTGACAGAAAGAATCCACATTCACTGCCTGTGAAGGAGCTCTTTGTTAAGTCCGGGGATGAATCTGAAAACAGACAAAAAGGGAGAAAAAACACACATGTATGCTTAGAACAAAGGTGAAATGCTCATGAAGAACGAATCCCAGATTTTTAAACCAGCAAACAAGGCTCCTTTAAACTGTGGAGCTATTGTTTGTGTGTAGATGATTGTAATTTGTCTACTGTAACACATCTATACTGCTAATGGACCGATTGGCACATTGTGCGTGAATGCATATGTGTTCATTTGCCATCTCACATCTCTGTATGTTCCCTGTTTACACTGCACAGTGAAAAGAGCTCAGTAGCACTGCCAAGAGGGAAATAAGATTCTTTTCTTCCTCTCTGTTTCTCCATCCCTCGTTTTCGCTCTCTTTGTGACTTCAGGGACCCCTATTTAGTCTGTCTGGTGAGTGTGTCTTGCTCTCAATGCTACTTTGTGCTTCACTCAGACCGTTATTAACGATTCGTCTTCTCTCTCCTCAGACTGGAGGAAATGCATGATAACAGCCACAGTCACTAACGATTAGCCAATCTTATGTCGGCACAAATCGTCTTTTGATGTGCTTCCAAAAAGCCTGTCGCTGAATGAACATGTAGCAGTCCTCACGCAATGAATGTTTAATATCAATCTCAACACGTATATTATGACACCACTGCTGAGTTATCATGCCATCCAACTGCTGACATAATGCCATCTTTTATCCGCCTGTCCTTCTGTCTCTGTCTGTCTGTCTGTCTAGATAGATAGATAGATATTATATAGATATAGATAGATAGATAGATAGATAGATAGATAGATAGATAGATAAATAGATTACCAAATCTAGATTGCTAGTGCTATGGAGCCCCTAAAGGGACATGGTGATGGAAAAAAATGAGTTGGAGTAAAAAAAATCCAATGTTTTGCATTCTCGCTTTGCATTGCATTTACACAAATAACTACTTCTGACTGGTCTATCTCTGATGATTGACAATCAGTGACTGAAAAAAAACAACTACTTTAAATGTAATATTTTTGTTTGAAATTGAAAGCTGTTTGGGGATTTGAGTATAGATTAAATCACAAACATTGCATTTTTTTTGAGCTGTTTTAAAGTTTTATTACATTTTTGTTCCTAAAATCCACCCTTCTGCTGGGATCAGACTAATCCAGTATTTTTCAGATCAATAGTATCCCAAACTTACCAAAACATTTTGAACAACAAAACCTAGTGATTTAATCCAGATTTCATGATCTAATCAGAATTCTTTTCTTTCCTCTTTAACAACCCGTTTTCAAGATTTGATCCAATCCAAATTCCATTGAGATTATTTTGGACAACTGGCCTCTGTATATCTAGACAGATACATAGATAGATCAATCCATCCCACTCAAAGCTAGGTGGCGTTTTTATCATAAAGTCGGGATGCCAGTAGTGCAATGAAGCTAATTAAATGCTCAAGCCTGTGGCTTCGCCCTCAGCACATAAAGCATATGCTGACATTTCTCCGTCTAGATGTGAAGGAAGGCAGCCAGGTGTGAGCTACAGATTGAGAGAGAGACATAGACAGAGACTGAGAGAGTGACTGGGGACAGAAATTAGAAGCACCCCTTGGGGCCCCCTATAACCCGACAGACAGACAGCTATCATGCGGCAAAGTTACGCTCCATGTGCTCCCATCATCCTGCGCAAGGCATGGCAGAGGAGGAGGAGCTGTCCATCATAACGGATCCCCTCTGGAAAGGGACCAGTTCATGCCAATCAAAAGAGGTTAGCCAGCCAATGACAACCAAACACAGCACTCTGGCTAACATCAGTAATATCCTGCACTCCTGTGGCACTGCACCAATGCTAACATGAGACAAAGGAAAAAAACAGGATGCAAAAATCTCTTTGTGTAAAATAAGACGATTTGCTGGACTTAAATGCTTGTTTTATATACATGTAAACGTTAGCCGACAGCTCTTTGTACTAAGCCGAATGTTCCTTGTCTCTCTCCAAATAAGAGCTTTTGCATGCTGTGCAACCCCCACATACAACGCAAGAAGCTGTATAGTGACCCTGATGCAATTTGTCTTCGGCTGTCTGCAAGTGTGTATGGCTTCGTCTCTCCCAGTGTGGTTTGTTATATTGGACTCTACGCAAAAGCTGCCATATTTTCTCCATCTCTGCTCAGGTGTCCTCTACTGTCTGCTACAGTTTCCATTGATTGGCTGGATCCAGGGTTAAAAGCGCATCCCAAAGACATTCGCTGTACACCATTTGCATTTTAATTCTCAAATGATATCTCAATTTTGTTGCGCGTGCTCCATGCGCTAAAAATGAAATCTGGTTTAGGTTATGCAGCTGTTGAACATGACTTTTAAATGAGGATAACATACAGCAAGAATCCAGACAGCATGAATGTGTTAGAATTAATTTAATGTGACATTGACAGCTGAAAAAGATACAGATACAGTCAAAGCTCTAGGTTCAATGGGACTCTTGGGACAAACCGACTTAATCATTATGTGATTTAATCTTAAACCATCACTTGGCTGATTACATTTGCTCTGAAAATCCACGCAGATGGGGTTCTTTAAACAGTACAGCTATCTTGTTATCTGGTAAAAGGCCTCCTGTCAAGAACATGTGTTTCAAAGACACATGAGGAAATAGAGAGGAAATAGCAAGCCATTGCAATTTCTCAGAACTAAGCACACTGTTTCCATGTACTCCAAGTATTTGTGAAACACACAGGAAAAAACCCTGTTTTAATTGGTTGGATTTGACTACTCACACTCGTTATCGCTATTTGATCTCATTAAAGTGAAGATCTAGGACATGTACATTTTTGTACATGTGCAAAGATAATGAAATGTACAATACATTAACAGCATCTAAAATGCTTAGATATAACACCCTTAGAGACATATAAAATGCTTCTAAACTTAATGTACTGTAATATCGAATTAAAAGAACTAATAGATTGACTTTATTGTATATAACTGAAAAGATTTATGTAATATTATTCAATTTAGTGCCATATTTACTGTATTAACCTCAACAACCTGCTTTGCAATTTCTGCTGCCATATTCAAATAATTTTAAAGTATTTCATGTCAAATACACTATATAATAATTATAATAATACATGTAATCCATTCTATTCATACATTACATTTCTCCATAAAACATGATAGATGGAAGAAAAAGACCACAATTTAATGAACAGACTGAACTGAAACTTTAAGTGATATAATGTTTAGTCCTGAATGTCTTCTAACCAACTTCTTCATGAAAAAAGACTTTAAAATATGTATATAAATCCATGCCGATAACATTTTGGGCAGCATGCCAACATATGGGCATCCTGAGTTCGAACTTGAAGAACTTTCCTGATTTCTCTATCTCACTCTCTATCAGTTCTGATATGACCTTTTTATAACAAAGGCAAAAAGGTTAAAAAATGTAAATAAATCAATAAAATATCAGTGTGGTACATTGTAATTAGAGTTATTGTTTTTTTTGTGGGGTTATGGACTCAAAATGTCTATAGTTGTAACTATACAGATATAAAATCTAAGTATAATATAAAAAAATCATATATTAGGCTTCTAAATCTCTGCAAAGCAAATACATTTTAGATGCTGTCAATACAGTATGTCCATATTGTACACTTCACAATCTATCCAAATTTATGTATGGATACCTATGAGTGCTAATGAGATTAGTATCCTCTGAAACTATTCTGGCCTCTGACGTTGGATTTAAGGGCCAGTCCTGAGGTGATTTATCCAGCCTGGAGAAAATGGCTCACAGCCATACAATAGCGACAGGTTGAGTCCATCTCTCCTTTTAAACGAGGTGTAGGAAGTTACATAAACTAGACGAGGATGTAAACCTTGTCTTCATTGTTTATGCATCAATTTTGGTTGTATTGTAAGGAACAGAATGATATAACCATTAGGAACAGGTAAAAGTAGGTATATGCAGGGCGAGGGTGAGGGTGTCTCTCAGCCTCTTTCACTGTGTGTCTTCCTCAAAAGAGGCCTGCCTTGTCTGGAGCTACAGGCAAGGAGGGGTCCCTCTCTGTAAGACATAAAGAAAAAAAGAGAAAAAAGGGTGTCAGGCACACGCTTTGGCTTTTTCTTACTCACATGCCAATTTGAAAAAAACGAGAATGGACGCCATACCAGCGTTTGTGAGTAAACAAGCTTGTGTGTGTAAGCGTGAGTGCTTAATTTTCAGAGCAAAAAAAAAAAATAATACTGCAAGTGACGGTTTCAGCATTTAGCTTTCTCTTTGTTTGTTCTGATCATAGGCAAACATGGCTAGATTGCCTTGAAAAAACCAGGAGGGAGTGCTGGGTCGGGATGGGGGATGAAGGTGACCGAGCCAGCAAGATGGTCAAAGGTTTATAAAAAGTTTATAAAACGCCAGCGCTGGACTCAAACAGATACCAAGTCTCCAGTGGGGCAGTTCAGACACTCCAGGTTAGAAGGTTACAGGAAGTGCACACCTACACATGCACAAATACACCCTGCACACCTCAAAGAAAATGGGATAACGCTGGGGAACCCACAAACAAACATGGTAATCAAATCCTCACCGTGCCTAGGAGCTTACAAAACGGCATACAATAGAAGCAAACGACGAGGCAAAACAGTGATTTCAGCATTATGCACTTATTACCGACTACACGGTCACGCTTGAGCCCTTTTCGCCGCGTGTGTGTGTTTGCACGCTCATTAATTTGAGCCTGTCCCTGGGTGCGTGTGACCGCGTGTTTGCATGCACGCAATTATGCTGCATTAGTACAATAGCACAGTGTGTTTTGGAGTGTGTGACTGCACACGACAAAGACGGTTTGCTTGTGCATCTGTTACTTCATCGGTTTCTATTCGGTAATTACCATGCCGACTGCCGCGTTCACATTTTTCATTATGTTCGCGTGTGTGCACACTTATAAATTACGCTGACGGGAGAATAGACACTGGAGGAGGAATATATTTGTGGCTTTTTAATCAACCGCAGCGTATAAACGCACTCACAAACACAAACACTGACTCAGCAATAATTAGGTTTGGGAGTGTAATGATGTTGATGAGCAGTGATTAAAATGTGCAAGACTAATCATACGGCTCAAGATGTTTAAAAAAAAAAGGAAATGCCAACCTTGATGAGGAGAAGGACGCCACAGAGCTTCTGGTGAGCCAGCTTCGGTGGCCCTCAGAGCTAAAAAGTTGAATATGGCTGGGTGTTCTGGGAAGAAAGATATGAGGGGGGGAGAAAAGAAGAAGTTTAATATCAAGAGCGGGTTTTTCTTTCCCCATATACCTGTGCTCTAATTTCCACCTTTGAAAAGATGGATGAATTGGGTTGTTTTGGTTTTCTATTAATTCGCAATTGGAGATAAAGGAATAATTCTCCTTAAAATGAAAATTCTGTTATCAATTACTCACCTTCATGTTGCCCCAAACCAAAAAGTAGAAATATTTCTACGCAAGCAACTATTGCTAAACAATGAGCTATCAAGCTCCAAGTAAGAACAAAAAAAAGTATTCTGTATAATATGCAGCTTTTGTGAAGACTGAACATTTAGAAAGCATTAACTTAGATTATTCATGTCGTTCCAAATCCAATTCCAAAATGGTGCTTAGATGCTTTTTGAATTTGTACAAAGATGAATGCAAACTTGGTCTAGACGTGAGCTTTAGGGCAGGATTATCAGTGAATACTGAGTTTTGAATTATGAATAATCAGTAAATAAAGCCTTATTACCATTTCCTCTAGCAGATAATAGCTCTTTTCTGATGTTTTTCTTATGGAGCTTGAAAGTCTTTAGTCTTGCCATTGTTGTGAGGGAAGAGCATCGGAACAATAACGATCATTTTCATTTTTGTGTAACCTTTCCTTGCTTGACACAAGCGGGCAACATTATTTTATTAATTTTGTTCAAAGATCTTTTTACACTAATAAATCAAGAGAGGCTTTCTCTGGTTCATTAGGTTTGTATGCATGATCTTACCTGGGAAATCTCGAAAATCATCCAGCCAGCATCGGATAAGCAGGGCTTGGTATAGTTTAAACACGTGCAGATGCCAAGGAGGGACCAAACCCCCTGTAACACTATCTGCTTGTGTTCACTGTCACATGACTCTCACAGATCCGCTGTCTGTCACCTCTCTACTGAATCAGCGTATAGGAATACTGATCTGCTCATCAAGTTTTAATATAGTGCCATGCGTACTTCCTCTCAGAGTTGTGATGTTTAGTTTATTTTTGTCTGACTTGTGTCTTGGTGTCCTGAACTTATTTAGTTTCTTATTTCTTAAGTTGAACTCAGCACAGCATCTTGATAATGCTGCATTAGGTCTAAATGAAGAAGATGTGTTGTCTGAACACGCGCTACTGCCACATTATATTAGAAGGTATAAACAGGTTAGAGAGGTGCAGAGTTACATGTGTCCCTTGGTCTTATAAGACAATCTTTCTTGTGACTGAATCATTTAACCAGTAATGACTGTATTTATGTTTGATTTAACATTTCACTTTTCTTTAAACTTTTTCCCCACTGTATATAAAAAATAAAACTGTATATGTGTGTTTGTAAGTGTGTGAAGTGATGTTCAGCATGTTCCGAGCCCTCACCCTCGTGGTCTTGATCTTGTTCCCAGAGGAACACATCCAGCCGGAGTTGTCTGGTAGTGTCTTACACTCCTCTCCCTCCAGGCATGGCTCCATCTCACACCACCACTTCCCAATCACGATGGAGGCTGCAGACACACACACACACAAACAAGAAAAAAGAGTTTCAAACACACGGACAGTGCAGTGTACAGTGGGGTTTACACTACTCCCATAGTGCATGATTGCAAAAAAAAAAAATTATTGAACAGTAATGGTGCAAAGTACAGTACGTTGTGGGAAAATAATGCAAGTGGTTTGTTTTGTTTAAAAATATTAGAAATGTATGAGGGAAGTGTTTTACCCAACACTCTGTATTTACTCCTAGTATTTATTATATTTATATTGTTTAATATACTGTCATTATAATGTTAATTATATAAGGGATAATCAATGGTTAGCCATGCATTAAAGATTTTAAATGCACTACGTGGAGGCCATGAACCTTGCCTCCGCAAAATGCATTTAAAATCTTTTAATGCACGGCTAGCCGTTGATTATCCTGCTTATTCCATGGTCATTTGCCAAGTTATAGACAAGTTGAAACTATTATTGCTCTTTGCAGTGAAATTTTTGACCGGAAAGGTAAAAATTACGGTTATTTTTGTCAGTAATTGCTCTTTAACACTAGCATTCTGCCCGCTTCAAATCAGACACAGAGATGAAATAGTGCGGTAAGCTCACATTTATTTGAATGAATTATAGCATTTATTTGATTTAATTCTAGACCATTAGAGGAAGTGAGAAAGAGAGAGCGATAACAGCTTTATATGCCTGTGTTATTACCTGCTTCTGTGCGTCTCTCTACAAACGGCTAACTATTGATTATCCCTTACTTATAAAACGGTTAGTTCCATTCCTGGATTCTGATTGGTTAGTTAGCAGCGGTGTTTTATTCACGAGACAGTATGGCTATGACCGCTTCACCCAACGGTTCTGTGTACACTGGGCAACACCCGTAGCAACATAAAACAATCACTAATACAGCATAACACTGTACTGTGTATTATGTATTTTAGCAAAATTAAATGTCTGTTATTTATTTAATGAAGAATGAGTGACCCCTGCTGGCGTTATATTGCATCTTTCATCTTTAATTTTGAGACCACGCCCTTCTCCATCTAATAAAAGCTTTTCTGTTTCAGGTAAGGTTTTTGTATGTCAATATGTCCATCAGTTTACACCTTGAACTTGCAATACGCCGCGAATCTGTCTGTTTTAAAACTAAAAGTACAGACAAATATTCTGAAAGATTTAAGGGAGATTCCAAAATAATTAAAAAATTAGGAATAAACTGTAAAAAAAGAAACAAATAAAATAAATATAAATAAACTTTTACATCACTAATGATTTTGAGTTTATATATATATATATATATACACATACATGCGTGTAAAAGTTTGCATTACATTCTGAATAAATTCATGTTTAGCAATCTGACAATTCTTGGCTTTTTCCACTTTAAACAGTTAACTATGGCTATTATAAACATTCTAATCATGGGTTATCTTGTCTCATTTATCATCGAGTTTGGAAATGAATCCTAGACATTCAGGTTTCAAGATATCTCACAGCACTTTTGTAAACCCCGCAATACTTATTTGCATATTTATGAGGTCAATAACATTGACTGAACGAGCAACAAGTATGTAACTGGTTTTAATTTGATTGTCTGTCTGTGGAAATGTCACCATGTAAATCCGCCATGACTTGTTTTGCTTTACCTCATGAAGCATGTGAAAGTTTCTGTGACTGAACAAAGTGCATACATATTTAATAAAACAGGCACTGTTTACTTTATAATTGGTAATGTGGTAACTCAGGTTTAAGTGCAATGTGACAAGCCACATATTTTACTTTAAAAAAAGACGTTCAGTATATTTTGACATAAATATTCACTGAATAACATTTATTGAGTAACATTTGCTGAATGGCTTCTCTCAGGCTAAAAGCAAAACATGAATAAAAAAACCTACTTGTAATCAGCATGGGTTTTGAGTGTGTATTTGTGTGTGTACATGTCAGGGAGCATTCACTGCTACACACAACAGAGGGAGGAGGAAGAGAGGAAGAAACGTGGCGATGACAGAAATGGAGGCTGCCTCGAGTCAATGTGTTTTCCCTCGACGAAACGAGCTCTCGAAATGTTTTCCGTACATTTAGTGTAGCTTCTATTTCAAACCAACACACTAACATCACAGTAGGAAATTATTTCAATAACCATATTTTTGAAATAAAACAATATAAAGGCATGAAAGGTGTTTATTTTAAACCAAGATTAGATTTTAGCCGCACTGGTCATACAAATATGTTGCTTAAAAGTTTAATTTATTCAGACATCGACAGTTCCCTAGCTGCTAGTGTACTCGTTTAGCGACTGATTTACAAAAATGAAATATTCAAGTCTAAATATTCATATTCTATGTCAAATCCAGTGTATATTTCAAACTCACATTGTTTAATTTTTATTTTATATTCATAAGCCTTGAACAAAACTGAAATGTTCCTTTCCTTGAAAGGAAAATTATCATGCTGTTCTAAGCTCTAAACACAAGATAACACTATTTACTTCTATTGGACCGACACATTCCCCAAAATATCTTTCTTTTAATTTCACAGAAGAAAGTAAGTCACACATGTTTGAAATAATATGAGGGTGAGTAAATAATGATAGATGTACTGTATCATCTCTTGAAGTCTGTTGACCAACAACCCTATTTTTTTTACTGTTATTTTTCTGCTGCAGTGAAGAGGATTTTCTGAGGTAAATTGTTTGGGATTTGAAGGTTAAAAGTCCAACTTAGATTTCATTATTCTGTACACTATCTTCGCTGTCTGTCGCCAAGGTTAAAAGGTAAAAATTAATCAATATAAAGTCTTAGCGCAATCCTCGCTCACTACCGAGCTAAATCCAAGCAGAGCGTGACTCCTTTCTCCTCACAAACAGACTCTTAGCTCACTTCTTTACATCCTTCAGATTTTAACAGCTGGTTTTCAGTCTTCTTGAAACGTGTATCCTACATTTCTCACTTCTCAGAGAAAGCCTGAATCACAGCTTGCACGTTTGACATAGGTGTTCAAGTTGGGTTCCATTTAATTTCCAGTAATTTGATAAAACTTACATGTAAAAGTAATTTCACGATGTGTTGCTTGTAGAAAAAAAACAAAACAAACCTTAAATGTCAGCAGCATGGTGCTCAAGTGAACCAATGATTTCTTTCCCTTTACTTAATAAACATAAAAATCAGAGAGTCTATGGAAAGATACAGCTTAAAGTTGCAGTTATCACCTCAATATGTGTTTAAACCACATTATGGTTCACATGGCACCCACCGGAGCTCCGCTATAGGTCAGAAAGCATTCACACATATTGTGAGATTTGACTATGCCACCTACTGTAGCAACAGATACCCAAACTCTGACTGTGCTATCTGTCCCATAATTCCTCACTCTCATGTGCGGTGCACACACTAGCCCAAGGTTCATTAAACACTAAACTCCCTCTGGTCTGAACAGGATGGAGAGTGATTACCACAGACTCTTCCTGCTCCTTTACCTGCCACTTTTCTGTACAGCTCAGTTTTACTGTGTACCATCTTAATCACAAAGCAATTAGCGGTCAGCGGGGGTGTATACATGTTCTTCCAAGGTTAAAGATAGGATTGTGTTGTTGTGCAGGACCAATACCAGCTTTTAGTCATCCACAGAAGAGATATCATAGTTTGTCTTGTCCGTCATGTTTCAACACCCATCTGTGTGGTCGAACTTAGTGAAAACAGATCTGAATCACAAAATGACATACTTTACACAAAATGCTGCATTCTTTTGTTTTGAGAGCAGATACTGCACAGGTGTTTTGCCACAGGGTGCTTGTTCTCAAATTTAATGTTCCTGAGCTCATACATCGAGAGGAACCAACAAGCCTCTTTTTTATTACCAGGCTGTGAAGGATTGGTATTCAGACACTCAAAATGTTGAAGCCATTTGAAAAATAGTGGAGTAATACCTGCAAAAAAGCGAAAAAGAAATCAATTCCACAGAACAGAGCAATGATGGAATAACCGAAGCCAAGATTAAAATTCTGGCCTATGAAATGCGAGACAAAAAACAAATTATATTCAAGGCTCTCAGGCTTGTACTGTCTGAGGAGAATAGCTGCATTTATATTTAGAACAACACCTGTACTGTAAGATGACTATTTGGAAGATGTACATTTGACCATACAACAGTTAGTTCTGGTTGGATTTGATTGGCTAAGCTTGTTTCAAGAGTGATTTTGTAGTCTTGGCTGCTTTAAAGCGAATGTATGCAGCAAGAAGAAGGTGTGCCTGAAAAATGGCAAAGCTGACTGCCCTTAGCATATACAGTAACTAAAACATACACTACATCTCTGTAACTAATATCTAATGTGGTAAAACATGTCATAATCCAATATAAAGTCATCCTATCCTTCCTCTTCCACTTATCATGTGTGTATGATTTCATGAACGAGTCACTGAATCATTCACTCAACAGATTCATTGATTCATCCAGGTGCCAAATATATCTAGTTGTTGCTTGGGAGTTACTTTTTCTGTCTTTGTAATTATTTTTACTGGTAGAGAAAAAATATCCAAAATTAACTAGATCTGTCTAAAAAATTATTTACTCAGTATTAATTAAACTTTGTCATTAAACCATTTCATAAAAACATCACACTGAGGATCATGCACTCTCTGTTTCCACTCAAGTGGAATAGGTCAGTTATGGCCCAAATATAAATGATTTTATTTATGCAGCTTTTACTAATGTATACTTATGTTTACACAAAACATGGGCAACATGACAGGTTTTCTCCAAATTCTGTAATACTTCAGAAGACACTTCCAGCACTTACTGCCAGTCCTTAAATGTGTGGATACAGCAGAGTCAAAGTGAGACAAATGGTCTGATGTCTGCCGCACCAGCATTTGACCCGTCTGACAGATGGCCCGCTCTCTCTCTTTTTCCATCGCAAACTTGGCAAGCGGAAGAGAGCTCACGAGAGAGGACACCAGGGTCAGTGCTTTTGCTCTCAGACTTTTATCTGTCTGGATTCACGCCAGACCCCATTCAGGTGACCTTCTCAGCCTGAAGACAGGCCTTTCTCATCGGGCCTTGATCCTTATATGGTCCCCTCCGGCATCTCGCCCTCTTCTGGGTCCTCCCGACCATCAAAAATTCACAACTTCAGCAACTTTTTTGCCACCGTAGCCTCAGCACGATTGTGTTTCCTCCCAAGAGAGGGCAAGAAAAAGTGGATTATTGGAGCAGAGCAGGACCCATGGGGCCCGGGTCTCATTTTCCTTGGTCATCTGTCTTCTTAGAGTCACTGCCGAGCAGAGGTAGAGGTAGGCTGGTTTAAAGTTTTCCTAGTTTGTGTTGTAATGGCTTGTGCTTGTGTTTGCAGAAGGTCCTTGATCATCATAAGTACTGGATGATTGTGAGCAGGTGTGGACCTTGTGACGAGCTTGTAGATCTGTGACCCTGAGCAGCACACAGGTTGGCAGCACTGTCAGGTAACAGATAATGTCATCTGTCGCTCGGGATTAAATAAATCAAGCTGTCAAAGGGTCTTTCATTAACATCACACTATGTTGTCTTTCACTGATACAGAGGTGACACTTCCACACACACACAGACACACACACACACGGATACACAGGGTCATTCAAAAGCAAAACTGAGTGTGACAAAGTATCTGTCAATCATCTGTGAAAAGAAGCACCTTGAGGAACCATAAGAAGAAATTTAATACATGACATACTTATTTATTTTTTTATATATAATGAACTTTGCTTAGGACACTAGGAGTATCTAAATATAAATATATTAGCCATTATATTTTAATATTCTTAAATGTTCCATAATTATCATATTAAATACATTTATAAAGTTTTAAAATAGTAATAAAGCTTATTTAAAATAAACAAATAGTGAATCTTAAACGTAAAACTAAGACAATACATTTACATTCATGTTACCGTTTGTGTGTGAAATTTTAGGCCACATTTTATATTATTAGGTGGCCTTAACTGTTATGTACTCGCATCAAAAAATATGTACAATAAACTTATTGTGTTCATATTGTATTGCAAAATGCTTGTGCTGCTATTGAGGTGGGATACGGGTAAGGTTAGGGATAGGTTTGGTAGTATGGGTAAGTTTAAGGTGTAAGGGATGAGTTAACAGTGTAAATATAAATGTAATTGCAGAAATTAATTACAGATGTGACTACTTATATGTATTTTAAAAATATATATAAGTACAATACAAAAATATTTATGTACACTATATTTATGTACAGTACATTATGTATGTGCATTATATCAATATAAAGTATTAATTTAAATGTAAGTACACAGTAGTTAAGGCCACATAATATAAAGTGGGATCAAAATTTTATGGCATTTAATAAATACCTAATAATAATAATAATAATAATAATAATAATAAATAATTAATTATTTAGTTAACATTTTTCAATATAGCCTATTTGTTTATAAGCTTTACTTACGTATACATTATGTTTTACACATTAAATTAATATAGTTCGTGAATATTATATATAATTAATAGGGCTCGACCAGAATATTCGAATATTCGTTTGGAGGGATGGCATACGATGTTTCATTTTGAGTTTCTAATATTCGAAAAAAAAAACTTATTTATTCTGAAAGTGTCGCGACTTGCCTGTATCCATATTACACAAAAATGCGACTTTGCACTCCCTTGCGTCCGCAGCAGTTGGATGAACGGTTCTCGACATAAAAATGCAACAGACAGGCACACACAGAGAGATTCCTGCCTTTATTATGGTACGTTCACACCAGACGCGAGTTGCGCGAATAAATCACGCTATTCGCGTGTAGTTGGACGCTTGAACATTTTGGTAAAAAATTAAAATTTTTTAATTAATTAAAGTATAAAATATACCCAACTGTAAAGTATTAGACCCAAATAATGAAGGCAATTACAGCACCTAAACATGTCTCATTTTGTCACAGTCACCTAGCTTTGAATCTTGAAAACACCAGGGACTCCTGGATGAATTCAGTAGCACACCATTTTTCCCCAACGTCATTCAATCGATCACTTTCAGCAAAGATTAAGAGCGCTAAGCAATTACACTTTAAGTTCTCATGCTTTTCTTGCAGGTGTTAATTCACAGCGCCGGGGTCTGGATCGATACATGAGTGCAGATAATGTCCAGCCCCTTTGGCCCCGCCCCCTGCTGTCCTCAACGTCATCAAAGTGAAGAATGAACTCACTCTTTAAATCCACTTCAGCCAATCTTTCTTTCTCTGCCTGCCCAGAGAAACAGTCTGTTAATGACCTGATTGATTAAATAAAGCCTCAGCTGAGCTCTTAGTGAGGACGGAACGACTGTTTTCTTTTTTTGATTAGGCACAGGTAACGGTCGCAATAAAGCCAGATAAGGTCAGAGGGTTAGCCGAACAGCTCTAATGAACCTGGGGTGTAATTAACGGGGAGCCGAGATCAGGTCTCCATCTGAGGGTCAGAGAAAGCTGACCTCAGAAGGGATGGAGTGCCGTTAGTCGCCATTAGTCAGTGTTTCATAGGGAGAAAAACATGTGGCTTGATTAGACATTCAAAGAGCAGCGTAAGGCCTCTCAATCATGACCCTGACAAAGCTCTCCACTCTTAATGAATAGACCTCAGAGTCCTCAGTCTTTCCTCAAAGTGAGCTTCACCATTTGTGTGTGTGTTCTTCTTAATGGAACACTTGACTTAGCTGTGGTGTTATGTTGAGTGCATTGTTTGGTCGATTATGCAGGCAAACTGTCCACAGCTCTCAATAAATGAACAAAACAGTGACTGATAATATATAGGCTCAGAAGATTCTCAACACATGAATTAGGCTTTTTTAAATACTGGCTGGTAAACTACCCTGTGAATTGTTTTCTTTCCTGTATTTTTCTGTTTCATACTGTAAGGGAAGTTTTAAATAGCCAGAAGGTTTTAGTTAAAACCATCAAGTGTTATTATTGAAAGAACATTCTCATTTTACAGGGTCCAAAAATCACATTGCGAGATATAAAGTCACAATTTTCTCAAGAGTAAAGAAATTTTAAAGATAATAGGAATATTAATAGCTATTTAATATAAAACATTAAATGGTGCAAGAGTAAAGATATTTTAAAGATAATAGGAATATTAATAGCTATTTAATATAAAACATTAAATGGTGCATTCATGAGAGTTTTGATACATAAAATGTTGATTCATAAAATCCCAAGCGTAATATTTCAACTTGCTATTCTGAAATATAATGTTACAGCTCTGAAAAAAAAATTAAAAGTTGCAATGTGACATCACTGTAAGACAAATTTGCAATTGTTATAGTCAACATATATACATATATATATATAAGGTAACGTGTGAGATATAAACTTGCAATTTTGAAAAATAAATAAATAAATAAAAATAAATTAATTAATAAAGTGGTAACTGTAGTTGCCAATTGGACAATTTCCCAAATGTAATATATAAAATTTCAATTGAGAAATATAACGTCACAATTGTGAAAATTGCCATTGTAGTTACAAGGTAAAAAGTTGCAATTATGACAAATATAGTTTCAATTTTGAAAGAAAAAAATCATAACTGTGAGATATAGCTGCATCTGTGAGAAATAAGGTCAAATTTGTGAGATAAATGCATGCAGCTGAGAAGAAAAATCCCAATTGTTTGATATACAGTAAAGTTACAATTGTGATATATAAAGTGGCAATTCCTCAAGACCTATTCATTTGAAAGATAAAATCTTACAATTTTGAAGAAGTTGTAGAAGGCTATGATGCCACAATTAAGAGGAATAAAGTAAAAATACAATTACATTAGTATCCTAATGTTTTACTTCGAGTCAGAAATGGGTTTCCATTAGGAACAGACAGACAGACAGAGAGAGAGAGAGAGAGAGAGAGAGAGAGAGAAAGAGAGAGAGAGATCTAGAAAGAGCAAGCAAGTGGAAAAATGAAAGGCTGTGTTTATTGGTGCAGAGTTGCTCTAATCCTGACCCGTCCTCTCTGCGGGCACCTGACTCACAGGTAGCACTGTTTCAGAGTTCTTCTGCCCAGGTGCTCAGAGAACTGTGTGTTTATGGATTCTGACAGCTCCGTCCTTGCAGGGTGCCACTGATGTTCATTATTTCAGACTTCCATCGGACGCCTAGCAGTCACAATACCGCCTCTGCCTCAGTTGAGCACTAAGCGCTGTGTTAAAACATCATTAAGGTGAGAAGCGAATGACACCATAAATATGCAATTAATCTTCAGAACTGGGGCAAAGTTTAATTGCGATTATACAAACAGACAGAATATGCAAATGTGGAAACATTATGAGAGTGGTTCTAATTATGAAGTTACACATAATGGTAATTAAAAAGCTTGCATCCTGCAATGCCCTTGCTGGTTTTCATAGTGGCACACATCACTGCTCCTGATTGGGCTTGTGTATGGAGTCTTGCAATCTTACTGCACATGTCTGAAGGAGCATACACACATAATCTCATACCCAGTCTTTTTTTTTTTTTTTATTGGGCGTTGATCAGCTATGTTTATGAAGTCATTTTGCTCTCTTGAAGTGTATCTGGTTTGTGTGTTCCGCAGGGCTTCTATCAAATGCACCATGACAACCTGTCATGCTCTGCATTAACGGCCCCCAGCAAAACAGAAGGGCTCATTCTACATCAGTGATGGTTAGGGAAAGGGTGTGTGTGTGTGTGAATGTCTGTACGACACAGAGAGACGAGGAAAGAGGAAAAAAGGACAGAAAACAGCTTGGAAAAAAAAAATGAGCGAATGCAAAAGCGGAAACGGCAGTAGACTTTCAGACAATATTAGCATTAGCGAAAGATGAAACACTTCTGAGTGTGTTTTTTGTGCTTATGACCCTGTAAAATTGGGTCTAAAGCTGGGTTATTTAATCCCGATGTGTGTGAACGGCCCCGTATGTGTGTATGTGGTGAATAAGCCCAGCATTTGACATGTTAAAAGGGATGTTCTTTACTAAGAGTCTTGTTGGCCCTGACATAACTGGGACGTAGTTCTCCTTGTCAAAGCTAATAATCAATTCCCATGCTGGGATAATCTGACAGCACACTCCCACTAACTGTGCCACTGTCTCTATGCACACAGCTACATATCTCCCGAAACAATCATTCTCCAATCTAACACAGAATTAGTTAATCTGTGTCTTCAGCGCCTGTTCGAATTAAATATATTATGCATAAATACTATTAAAATTTTCTGCAGAGAGAACTCAATATTTTTGGTTTGTTTACCCTTCAGGTGGAGAAACATGGTAATTTTTTAATAAAAGTAGCATCATTCCTGTGAGGATTTTGAACTAAGTGGATTTTCAATGCAATGTCCAAAAAGCAAACAAACAAACAAAAAAAGTATTAGCTAGACTATTGCAAAAAACTGTTGTAGCATGATTATGACAGCTGATTTTATTTTTGATTTGAAATAGAAGTAAACAACAAAAAACGCATTGAAATAAAAGCTCTTTAACCATTATAAGATTTAAGGTAGATAAGGTTTGCTAGCTGATTTAAGACATGCAAGATTTTATTAATTTTTTTCCCATGAGAATGGCTTTTACTGAACTTTTGCATTTCTAATAAAAAACAATTTTAACATCTATTTAATGAAATTGCTTTATCCGTTTTAAATTGGTTTGCTGCATTTCTAATGGTTGCCCAGCCTTTACAAGCTTGTGTTTAGCTGGAAAACAGTGCCTAACAGCCAACAGACCACTTAAGACCAGCTTTGGTTGGCTTAAGATATTTCTTCATTAAGAAGTTACAGAAATTTAACACAAATATACCAAAATATTACTAGCATTTGAAACAAAATAAGTTAATTTGCGTCTTCCCTGTATGTTTGAATTAGATAAATTAAAAAGTTACAGAAACAAAAAACAAAATTGTAAGCTTTTATAATTAAAAATAGCTCAAAACACCCCTAAACCAAAGAAAAAAAACTCTACTAGGAAACAGAGCAGTTAAACACAGAAAACCAGATTAAGATGTTTTAGGATTAAATAGCAAGAATTACCACATTAAACAGAATTAGCTAATTTGCAGCTTCCCTGCCGGTTTGAATTACATCTATTGAACACATTAAGTTTTTTCAGCACAAAGAATTTCATATTTTTTAGTTTGTTTACCCTTCAGGTGAAAAGGGAAGGAGAATGTATGTTTTTGTTATTCCCTTAATAACTATGCCTAAACGACTTCTAAAAAGTCAGATTACAGGGGGGGTGGGGGGGGGGTGGCTCTCCAAATTTAGCCACTCTCTCTTTGGCATGTGTGAAGGATGTGAACCCCATGCACACTCGCTGACAGATTTTAGTAGGGCGACATAAATTGTGTAAGTGTGTGTGTGTAATAGAGAGAGAAAGGTGGTGACAAACAGCGTGTGTGCTCTAAATGTGTGTGGGGTGTGACTATGTGCATAAGCACGCTCGTGTGTGACAGCAGCAGTGTGTTTGTGTCTGTCCCCGCAGGTCCTCCCTCAGGTCTCAGTCAGGCTCAGCCGACAGAGTCGTTACTCATAAAGACAGTATTATTATCAAGCAGAAGATGGGTGTATATCCAGGCCAAGCACAAACAAGGGAAGTGGGAACTTCCTCCACATCTGTATAATCACTCGATCGTCTCGATTTCGTGGAGAAGAAACTGAACAAGACTTCATTAATCAGCATACATGCTCACTCAAACACTCCTGCAGCTGTTTCTGTGTATTACTCTGATGAATAATAATATTGTGTTGGTTTACACAAAGACCAGACGTGATACACAGGTTCATGTTCAGACAGCACAATGCAAATGGGTTTAACATCAATGTGGCATTGAACACTGGAAAACAAGTCTTGCATGTAACTGGGAGACAGCTCACTTCTGGAGCACTGTTGCTTGCTATTGCTTAATTACAAAATGTAAGACTATTTTCTGTAACACTTTACAATACATGTACACTAATAAACAAGCAAGGTTTTGGCTGACTGTGGTAATTAACAAGTTAATTAACACTATAAGTTAATAAAATAAGTTATTAAGGAATTAATCTACAATGAGGTATTTAATTGATGATAATTCATATATGAAATAATATATTAACCAGGCAGACTCTTAGTAGTTGCTAATGGGACAATAATACATACATTAATTCAGCATTATCTGTGCATTAGTTAAGCAGGAATTAATGCTTATTAGTGTATAAAACTATACATAAAAGTAACTTTCCCCAACACTGCTGCTTTTGACCTACAATAGTATGAAGCAGTCACATTTGGACTGGTTTATTGACCTGACCAATGAGCATTCTGTACCAAAGATATCAACTGCGATTAAGCTATCATGACAACTGACACACAAATGACACATATTTGTAATGCTGTGACTCATATGTATCACCATATGTAGATGGCGACTGCATCCAGCCACTCAACCCCTCACACATCACTGCCCAGTGGTCTGTCAACTCCGTTCTTTATCTCACCTGCCCACATAACAAGCTGCCTAGCTTGATCGATACACTAGCAGATGTGCGGGACCTGGCCCTCCCTGCAGGACATGCGCACAGAGGCATGAAGTGTGAATCTTTCTTTATGCTATTACACAGATCACATCAGTATGCTGCGAAGAGAAGCACCGCTCCAGCTTTAGTGCATCGTACCACCTAGAGTTTGGCATTCAGTACGATCTGTTGTGGAACAGGGCGGTGAAATCACCGTACTGAAAGTATTCAAAAGACAAACGAGTGGAATCTGGAGCTTGAAAAAGACTTCTAAAGAATGGAGAAAGTGATGTAGCATAAAAAAAGTGACCTTTCAAAGTTTCACAGTTTTGTATTCTTTTGATGGAAGGGAACTCAAGTGCAATACTAATTTACTGTTGCTATACTGTACTGTATGCATATATATATAGTAGAGTAAGAGACACATATACATACAAACATACATGTGTGTTTGTAAATGTTACATTTTGAGCCTCAGGCTTAAAGATTAGGTCGAGCTCTAATTGTGACACAAGAAGAAAAGTATATGTACATATATTTCTTCTAAATATTTGTTTATTTATGTGTTAGCGCAGGGTTATCTTCATTTAGTGGAGAGGTCATGTGGGCCCCTTGGCATTTGCATCGAATTTGAATAAATCCTCTAAAATCACGTCAAGGTGACAACTGAAGCGAAATGTCATCTGAGGAAAGCTTTGAAAGTCTGTTATTCCAAATTATGCTTGTCTAAATTTATAATGGGCATTTATTTTTGCATATTCGAAAGCTCACACAGAAATTGTCAAAGCACTTTTCACACCTGCTGCAGCTTCAAAAAGAAAAAGGAACAATAGTAAGGTTGTGATTTGTGCAGTTTGCATCAGTGTTCATTTTCTTGCATCAAAAATATTATTTAGCCTGTTTTGAGATGCCATTCATTTTAGTAAATTTTTCTCAGATGTAAATGTCAGATAATTTGGTATGTTATGAGATATTTTTAATGGAGAAAGCTTGTTTATTCATAACATTTCCCTAAAATGTATTACACATGATCATGGAAAAGGCATCCAAACCTGGTTTTCCACTTAAATGGTGCTGCATTTTGGGTAAGGTGGTATTTTTGACTGTGGTGATGCTGTAAAGTCAGATCTGGATTCCTACCGTCTACACAGGAGGGTTTGTTCCGTGTTGTTCCGGCCACTTTTCCTGGTAAACATGAGCACTTGACGGTCTGGGAACGCTCCTCAATGCGGTTCTTGTTGCAACATCGGTGTGCTGCGATGACCTCACATGTTCCTCCCTCTGTGGATGCAGAAACACATGTACATCAGAGGCACATATGAGATACTTCTCCTTTGACACGCAGTCAAGATGCACTTATCTGATGAAATAGTGAGGTCAGCATTGAATAAAAATTGAATGCAGTCAGTAAGGAAGGTTTGATTTGAACCTTCAACCAAAATCTTAACAGCAAATACACAAAGAATCCCAGCCATTTATATTTTCATGTAAATGGTTCATAAATAAAAAAAGGGTTGTAGCTTTTGTTTATTATTTTTTTTTTACTGCTTTAAGGATTAATTATGATTTGCAGGGATTAATTATGATTAATTATTATTTGATCTTGCACTAACCACTTTCTAACTTTTGTGCAAAAATGAAAATATACACAAATACAATATTATGTAGGCTTCAATCAAAGCTGCCATTAAGAAGCTCAGGCTTAGCTAAATGTTTCATTGCCCCTAACAGATTGAAGTACTATAAAAAAAATAAAAATAAAAAAAAAACTTAATAAATGAAAGAATGTAAGCAACAAAAAACAAGAGAACAGAACATATGTCCAACAAAAATCATGGCCATTTTCTGCACACAGAAAAGGTATTTTGGAGTGTGTTGTTTTTTTTTTTTTGTGTGTGTTTGTTGTTTAGACTTATTTAAGTAAACCCATGAGGGTAAAAATGCAATCAAATAAAAAAACGAAACAAAACTGAAGCCTCAGCTCCTTAATTAGATTAACTTCCAAAGTCATCAGTTAAATAAGCATTAGAGCAAATGGCCCTTGTAAAAAGCCTCTAAAGAGAAAATTATAGGCTCTTCTACAGACTCTTACTGCTAGGCTTTCTGTGTAATTACCATGTATTCTTTCTTTTCTCTGCGTTGCAAATTGCCCTTGAAGCATGTTGATTATCTTATCTAAATGACAAGCCTTTTTACCCTTGTGTGATGCAAGCAAGGGCTTTTATAGGGAATGCAGGAAGGTGAGGGTGCAGTCGTGGTTTAGACAAAGTGGAGACATATAGCACGGTATGACATTGATGTGACTAAATAGGCAAGACTCATTCTTGATAAAAGGCCTTGAGACGGTGCAATTATGAAGTCCTCACAGTCATTATCATGCTCCCTGCCCTTTAACACACACACTTTACAGGATATCAAGCTACATGATATGCACTGCAGCAAAGTGGACCCCATTGTGATAAAAGAGGGGGGGGAAAAAGAAAAGGAAAAGACCAGAATGCGCAAAAAGCTACTAGTGGGTCACCATAACAATAGAGAGCACCCTGAGGAGAGCCGGGGGATTGATGAGAGGTAATGGTTTCCCCTTCAAACGCTGGGCTCACAGCTCCACACCAACCCCAAGACAGGAAAGAACAAGTGAACAGAGGAGGACAGGAGTGTAGAATGGGAAAAGAGCAAGAGGGAGGGAAGGAGGCAGGCAGCTCCCTCGCTGGGCCGGGCTGGGCCCGGTCGGTTGAGTAATGACAGAGCTGTTGGAAGCACCCCACTCACACAATTATAAAGCGGCCAGGTAATTCAGCCAGTGGGGTTGCTGCAGCGAGGCCCTTCATCAGATGCTCCCCTTTCCCCAACACCCATGGAAACCCTCTTTATCTTCCCCTGACAGCTGTCCACCCGTCCGCTCCCACATCCCTCAATTACACCAGAGCTCATGCGAGGACATACGAGAGAAATTGCGCCATACAGACTGGTGTGAGAGCATACAAAGAAGAAGAAAGAAAAGGAGGTGCCCCATTTCCAACCATTTTGACAGTTAACGTTGCCTCCTGGCTGATAGATTCTTTTTTTTTTGTCAGTACAGAATTGGTGGAAGTATTTGAATATACATGGGATATACATACAGTACATCAGTGTTAGACATTATTAAATTTAATCCTTATTGGTCAATACTGATTTTAGGCTATTTTAAAGGGTTAGTTTGCCCCATGTCGTTCCAAACCTGTTTTTGATGAAATCTGAGAACTATCTGACCCTCCATAGACAGCAACAAAACAGAAATTGTGTGTGTATACATTGTGAAACTCTCCAGAATGGTGGAAAATGTAACTCGGGGGAGAAGAATGAATTATTAGTAAATTAGTAAAGTTTTGTTTTTTCTGTTATTATTCTCGTATCGTCGCAAAACTGAACTTGAGCCACCATCATATGAACTGTTTTTTCATTGCATTTACTACTTTTCTGGACCTGGGTCATTTCAGTTGTGTTGCTGTCTATGGAGGGTCAGACAGCTCTCTATGATTTCATTAAAAATAACTTAATTTGTTTCCCTGAACATGAAAAAAGGTCTTATGGGTTTGGAACGACATGAGGGTGAGTAATTCAAGACAGAATTTTCATTTTAGGGTGAGATAACCCTTTAAATCAATACTAGAGAACTTGTCTCCATATTGAATATATTGCCTGATACACACACACATATTTTTTTTAATGCATATTTATTCTCATTTTTTTACATTTCAATTACTTTTACTGTCATCTAATGCTGTCATCTAATGCTTATTTGATTTGAATCTCTTAACAGTAATTTAAAAAAATAACAACATAAGTAAATACAGAACTCAAAATTTATATCCATTTTTCATATTGTACATTTCTCTTAGGATGCCTAAAATTCCCTTTGCAGCATTTAAAACCAATGATTACTTTTTAGTGTTTTATTTCTCTTTACAGAAGACAAGATAGTAAATAATTTTAATAGCAACCATTTATGTTATAGGCTATAACATGAAGTATATAGGGTGTAAATAGAGAGGAAATTACTTGATATCTCTGCACTTCAAACCTTTTTTTGAGCCCCTACTTCAGGGTTTGAGTAAGCAATAGAAAACAAACAGCGCTAGGCCAATGGTGGACTTGATTGCTGTTGCTGTGCTGTCATCAGTCCTCACATTTGAGCAGGAGGCATCCATTTGTCTAGACGTGTTTGGCAACACGTACGTCTAGTTTTGACCTCGCATTAAAACATCAACCTCAACACACTGACATTACGCTCAAAACACTCGCTGCCATCCATGACAGCTCACTCTGGACCTATTACTGCTGTGCTCTCCATAAGCTTTGTAATATCCCAGCATTCACAGATCCCCAAACCACAAAATGCCTGTTCAAATCCCTCTGGATTCTATTTAACCCCTGCTCTAAATGTCTTATTGACTACTATTTCAGAATTCCTTCTTATACAGCTTTCAAAGCCCATTTTCTGGATAAGATTCCCATACTTGTTCAGTCAGAGTGAATCATTGCTCCCTGTGGTGTTTTTAAGGAGGTGGATGTCTAATACAGCAGCAATTTGATCCATTCCTATGGAACGTGGATTTCCATGAAGATGGGAATGGCTTGCCCATTCTTTATGGCTCTGTCATATACTGAAAGCTTTAAAATACATGCTATAGTTCATTGGTCCAATACTGGCCTGGCCAACCTTGGGATGAATGTTTTTATCTTAGTTTTTGAGTGTTGAAATTACAGCAGTTTTTGGCATTTTAAGGCATTATTTTATCTCTTGGATATCTGGCCAGTAGTTGTATTTCATGAAACGCGTTATAGTTAACGTTTATTTTAGATAATAGGCAGTTTCCGTGAACGCAGTTGGTGTCCTTGTGTTTTTTAAACGTTATTTTAATTTATTTATTGTGTTAAATTCCATATTTGCTAACCTTTTTTAACATTCACTTATACATGAATGTAATAAAATAATACTTGGATGTGGGTGTAATTGTACTTTTTAAATTCAACCCTTAAAAAAAGCCAAATTTATAAACATTAAGTGTTATAATAAAGTTACATAAATAAGCTATTATGACCGCTATTATGTAAATTATATTTATTTAACAGCCATACTGGCATATAGTGGTTAACCCATGGCATTTTATTTTTATGGCCACTAAACGCCTCTAATTTGATTCTTTGCACTGGAATTTTAAAAAAGAATGTTTGTCCGTATGTCCATCAGTTTACACTGTAATGACGCAATCTCGTGCTGTCCAACCAATCAGTCTGTTTTAAAACTAAAAGAGGGAAAACAGACGTTTTGTCATGCTGAGAGATAAGCAGATGTATGTGTGTGAGAAAATATCATATATAGCATTAAAAAATAAACGATGCAGCGGATGATAAGCCATTCTCTGCTATTCTCTGTTTTTATTTAAGCTCTATGAGATGGGAGGCATGTTCAAAACATTCTTGCTAACAACACCCTTCAGCCGTGATTTATTCACGATACCGCACACTGTACCTTATTGCTTACCTAAGCCATAAGCATTTGTGACCAGAGGGAGACAGTTTAAAGTGTATAAAAAGCCTTAAACACAACAAACTATTAAACTGTCGAGCTGTTTGCCATTGCAATTCAACTCAGAATCAGCATAAACATCACCCATTAAAGCACTTAAAATAGGATGTGTTCCTGAATCGAAATTCCTGTGAACCATTGTCCTGAGGGTCCTCTGATTTTAGGGATGGAGCATGAACAGCGAAAGTACAGACCAAGCCCCTTTTTGTACATGACCTGACCTAAAAACCTTCTTTAAACTATGATAGAAGTTTAGGACACTGGCATATGTGACACCATATAAAACATAAAATATGACTTTAAAAATGTATCATTAAAAAAAAAGTACCCTATATCAGTGTCTTAGAGAAAAGGCATAATGAAATAGAGGTTACAAAACAAAAAAGGAACATAAATGAGACAAACTGACTGTCACGATTAGCTGTCCATCTGTTTACGCTCTGTGTGACATTAAATAAAGCCTGCACTTAAATCCGCACGCTCCCTCATCTCTCAGCCCTTGTGACACTGACAAAAAAATCAGTCACTTTAAGAAAAGGCATAATGTCTCATTCTAAACAAACAAACAAATTTATATATATATATATATATATATATATATTTAAGTGAGTTACAGAAAAAGTATAACACTGGCAGGAAATGACAGGAAGAAATGTAAAATAAAGTATTAATAATACAGGGATATAAAATATACAACATAAAATAAAATAAAAAAATTAAACATAAAACACAATAGAAAGATAAAAATAAAATATTTCTAATTTGTTTCTAAATGAAAGGAAGTATATTATGTAAATATAATGTAAACTATAATATAATAAAAAATAAACAAATAAAGTTGCAGCATAAAATAGGAAAAAACAAACAAAAAACCTGAATTTATAATGACACTCAGAAGGAAAAAGTCCTTGCCCATAACTGCTGCTGTTATTGCTGTAAAAGGTATATAAATAAATGTATATAAAGAATTAGGAATACCAAAATAGTAATGTATAATCTAGTGGTATACAACATGAAATAAGACCATGAAATAGAGAGAGAGAATTTTTTTAAAAACTGATTAGTAATAACATTTTCTAAATCAAACATTATGAATAATATAAAACAATTACACAAAATAAAATCTATAATAATAAAGACGCAATTAGTAATGTAATAATTGTTATTATTATTAAAATATTAAATAGATTGTTTGCTACTTTAGTATTGATTGTCCCAATATTGACAGAAGCGTTTGGCATATGTTTAACATGTTACAACATTTCAATATCTTGATCTAAACAATTGTCCCTCAAGTCTTTCCTTGCCCAAAACTGCTTCTGTTATTAATCTTGCACTTGCTCAGAGATAAATCAGACGGCAAAGAACATTTACAGAGCACATTTATTCAGTGACAATAAAAAGCCTTTCAGTATATCTGTTTTATGTGCACGTCACTGGCTGAAATCACAAACGATGTGACACAGAAAGGCCTATTTTCTCACATGGCATCTCATTGAGTTTGACTGTAATGGCTTGAGGTGAGTCTAATGGAAGCTAATAATAGGTTTAGGAGTCTTTCATTGGGATTTAATGCATTTTACATCTTGTGGCAGCAGAAGTGTGTGTGTGGTTGTGTTTGTTGGTTTAATCTGTATGTGTGTGACAGTAAAAGATCAAGAGTGAGGCCAGAGAGGCAGCTTTTTACACAGCCATCAGACAGGTGGACATTAAACCATCCTGCACTGGCACCATCTGTGCTCAGAGCGAGTGCGGGGTAATGATACCTCCGGACTGTGAGCTAGCGTAATGCTGAGTTTCTTAGAGGACAAATGGCCATTCCAGCCCTGCTGCTGAGGCTAAACTCATTCACACCATGTTTCTGTTAGCTACAGGTAATCACTCTACTCCATTACCTGTGTGTGTGAGAGAGAGTATGGGCAGAAGTACATCTGCTTGCTTCATGACAAAGTCTTTGAGGGATAGTTCACCCCAAAGAAGAACATATGTGTCCAAAACAATTCTTTACATTGGACCCCATTGACTTTCACTGCATGAACTAAGATATAAATATACTGGACAACGATAAATTGCGATTAATCACATCCAAAATATTGTGTACATAATACATCTGTGTGTGTATATTTATTATTCATACAAAGAAAACATATGAGAAAACATAAGTTGAGAAAAATATGTTATGCTTACATATAAAAAAAGTAAATAGATGTAAATATTTTCTAAATATATACTGTATGCCTGTGTCTTTAAATATACATAATAAATATTCACAGAACACACACATATACTGATCATGTACACAAAAACTGTTTTTCTAAATTTCTTTGTCAGTCAACATAATGCTGACAGAATTTTGATGAACTTTTTTTTTCTTTTGTAAGGGAGGGGGGTTGTTCATGGGGGAAAAAGGTTAAAAAATAAGTGGAGTTTTGTCAAATCCTTGTAAGTGTTATGTTGTCCTGTTCTTCCTTCAATAAAAACAATATTAGAAAAAAAGAAAGAATTTTGATGAACTACTGCTTTAAAGGAGAAAATCTGAAAATCTACTCAACCTAAGGCCATCCACTGGCTCCCCTGCATCATAATACGTGTTCAAACAGCTGATAAAAACATCACAGTAATCCACATTACTCAGTTGCATCAATTAACCTTATATAAATTGAAAAGCTGTGTGTTTTCAGAAAACAAAATTAATCTTTAAGAGGTTTTAACTCTGAATTGTTGATTCTGGCCAAAATGGCTATAAATAATTACACTTCCTTCAAAAAGTTCATCCCCTGTTGTCCTCTCGCATCAAAATCTACCGATAAATTTGTTCAGAATGTTTCTTTTTTCACTTGCACTGAGTCAGACAAGATGACTTTTTCACTGGAGAAATCTATATCATGGATAGAGAACTTTTATTTTAGCTGGAAGCAATGTTTTGAATTGTGAATTTGCTTGTTACAAACACAAAACATTTAATTTCACAGGACTTTAATTGATGGACTGGAGTTGTGTTGATTACTTGCGGATTATTGTGATGCTTTTATCAGCTGTTTGAACTCTCAATGTGATAGCACCCATTCATTGCAGAGGATCTAGATTGGATCCATATTGGATGTTCTAGGTGTGAATACATTTTAAGCAAATGTAATTTTTTGGGGGGTGAATTATTCCTTTCAGCTGCAAGAAAAGTTAAAAAAGCTTGTTACTAGTAAAATTAACTTGCTTCTTGTTTCTCTCTCTCTCTTTCTTAAGGTTATGTTAGAGGTGGGTCACATCAATCAAAGCAACTCTGGTCATTCTCCCATCAGGCCTTTCTAGACCTGAGGTCATTACAGTAGCGCACATAGAGATTACCTTTAAGAGAATCAATGCTTCAGTGTTTTTGGTGAGTCAAAGGCTAATTAAAAGTACGGTAATGAAGGAGTGTGGAATGGAACAGTGGGGCAAAGGGTTCAGAGTAATTAAAACAGCTCTGACACACTTTACTCCAAGCAACTTTGTTCCTCTTGCTGCCCACATGACATTTTTTTCTGTATGTGGATATAGATAGTAACAAATAAAGAGAGTTTGAAACATTATCCGTTATTAACCTCAAAAGAATGACTGGGGCTAGTTATCACTTTTTATTCCAGTTAATATTTCTTAGAGATGGTTTACTTTTAAAATCAATTTCTATGTAGACACACCACAAAGAAAAAAAAAAGCAGCAGCAGTCTGGGTGAGACTTTTTTTAAAAATAGTGAAAAATATTACAGACCTCTTGGTATTTACTACAAATATATTATACAAATATGCATATTAAATCCCAGTTGACATGTAAAAAAAAAAAACTAAACTATATATAATATCCTTACAGTTATTAAAATCATTGCTCATTTGTAAGCTGGTGCGGTTCAGTGATAACAAGAAATACATGACAAGCTCGATAACAGGAAGAGACGTGTGAATGTTCCTTTGACTCGTCTTCACCTTGTGGTGACAGGAATACAGAGTGTCATACCTGACAATCTGATGCACGCACACCTGTGATTTTTAATAGGACAATTACCTGAGTCTCATATCCATCACTGGATTAACACCGCTCATGATAGGGTTTCTAATGTTTTAGAGTGCAAGAAAGAGGTGGGTAGTTAGAGGAATGTTTCGACAGAGAGCTAGAGAGAAAATGCTCTGATTGGAATTTACTCTAGTGTGGAGAGGTACTCATATTCAAATGGCACCCATTAAACTGTAATGTATTGCACAGGCAAAGCACACAACAGTGCAGCTAACCCAGACTAATTCACAGTTTCCATCAAACATGGCTTAATTACAGCGCAGCCTTGAGGAAAGTGATGCTATAAATGCTCATATTTTCAGAAGTTTGCAAACTATTTAATCTTCTCTCTTTGCCTTTCTCTCTTGCCAGTCAGAACCCAGGAGGGACCTATGCTCAACCTAAACAAATCAACAAGAACGAGACAAATGGAAGTCTGAATCCAAGAAAGAAAAGTAATTACCAAATCTTTTTTTTTTCCCCTGTGAATCATCAAAAAGGTTGATAGTCAAACTAAAAATACATGAAAAAATATTTTTAATCCCTGAAAGATGTAGACACATATCACAAAAAATAAATAAATAAATAAATTATGTGTGTGTGTATATACAGTATTTTAGCATCACTTTCCTCTCTCTCTCTCTCTATTTATTTTAAAAATAAAATATTTTATGTAAATACATAAATAAATATATACAGTATAAATATGTATATAAATACGGTGTATACACAAGTAAATCAGTAAAATCTATTTTTCAGTATTATACACACACACAAACACACACATATGTATATATATATTATATTGTATTAAATATATTTATTTGAAAAAAGATTAATATTAATATATTGATATTTAAGTAATAAAATTCTAAATATAAATGCAGTGTAAGTTAGGCAAATATGTGTCACACCATGACAGGATGTAATTATGGCTGAGATCATCAGATCATCTGTTCTTGGGTCAGATATTTCTAGGTCAGACGTACCCGTTTTATATCAACAACACAAATCATATAAGAAATGTTTTTTTTCCCTTTCAGTAAAACCAGCTCAGTCTGTTTCAATAATGCATTCAGAGGCTTCTCTTATTGATTAGCATCAGAAATTAAAATCAGCAATGCATCTCCCTACAACATGCTTCATCAAAGGGAATATGAACCAGCTGTTATCATGCATTTATGTTTAATAGCTCCAGCTTTCAGGGCTAGCAGTAGAAATTTAACTCCTCATCTTTAAAACACCCATCTGAATTCCAACTCCGCGTTTAAAAGAAGTACACATACACTTCTCACAGCTTAAAACACAGCCAAAAGCCTTTTTTGGAGCTCGGCGGAATCATAAGATAACTCTCGACATGTTACTCCCTCTGGGCTGACATTAATTTTGCTCACATGACATATTTTTAAAAAATGTGCTGGGAAATGAAGCGTGAATGGTACAAAGACTGAATGTGGAGTTGTCTGGAGCAATCTTATAGCGCACATTGGCCGGGAAGATTATGTGTAAATACAAATCATTCAATCTGAGAGCTCTTGGAGGGATTTTTCCCAAAACAGAACAATACGACGGGGTCTGCATATTATGAGCCTAACATTTATTATTGCACTGCAAGTTAAAATGTTACAAAATTTATCATTGCATGTTGCAGATAAATGCGTGTTGTTGTGTCATCCTGAGCACAATAGCAAACAAAAATGTGCACACTTGTCACAAGCAGTCGGTCTCAGAGACAAAACTGCACTGTAAATAAAGCAGTTTATGGGACTTTTTAGTTACAAATGCTAAAAAATATGAATCACTTGAAACTTGACAATTAGAATTCCCTTAAATGTTGTCCCAGTTTGTCAAACAGAATTATCTGAATTAATTTATCTGAATTTTTAAATTGAACATTATTACTAAAATATTAAGGGTATCTGAGTTCCCGGCATGCATTGCAGCATGAATAAATTATGCAGGATTAGTTTTGACTTTTGTTTAAACTTTTCTTGTTGTTTTTTCATTATTGTTATTATGATGTTAAGAGCTTTTCTTCACATATCCAAGTACAGTACACCCTTGTTAGATAACAACAACAACAACAACAACAGTATTACTAATAATCAAAGCTGTATACTGAAAAAACAAAACAAAACAAAACAAAAAAACAAGATTATTAGATTATGGTTTTACGAGAATTTTACTATTTTGCTATTATACTTTCTACTAGTGCCGTCAAACAGTTAATCATGATTATTTAATTGCATCCAAAATAAAAGTTTTTGCCTAATATGAGTGTGTACATTTATTATATATATATATATATATAGTTGACAATAGTTAAAAAGTTAGTTGAAAAGTTTTCTGGACATTACCCAGGTCATATGCTGACACCACACCAGTCTGACCTGGTCTTTTCTTATAGAGCTGTGAAAATACATTTTCTATCTGTAATATAATGTCAGTACATCTCAAGTAGCACCTTAGAACCTTGGGCCATAGAAGTGACTCAGCAGAGACTCTGAGTCAACATAACATGCATGAATAGCTAACGGACCCGTTGGTATACGCGTTAGGCAGTTTTAAGCTAAGTGCGGTTCATGGTCCTGCTGCAAATTTATCGCCTGTCTCAGAGCGTTTCCACAATGCCAGGATAGCTCTAAGGAACAAATGGTTCATGCAAACGAACATGACATATAGCTGTTTCCCTGAATTTTCCAACAGCTGTAGAATATCTGTGTGTTTTTAGTCTATACACCCACTCACAGACTCGATATGAATGTCTGTGACCTCCTTTTAGTATACATACCCAGAATCCCCTGCAGCTGAGGTCTGCCTCCCCTGAGAGGCGAAACAAGCAAACACATACAAGTAAATACACACCAGCCAGTGGACACATGCGCCAGTGGGTGCTTGGATCAGAGAAACGGGCACACACATTCAAACATAGCCCGGAGCAAACAGAATAAGAGAGTGCCGAGAACCTGGGTATATTTCAGACGGAGTCAACGACCTCGACGCAGCTGAGCAACACAAGTCTGGCCTGTTTATTTGCGTGTACACACATCGCTTTATCTCTCACTTTCCCTACTTGTAGAGCCGACAGCATGTACAGGAGCATTACCAACCCGTACATTTTACATTTGCACCACGTAAAATATGTCCAGATTTTACACATCATGCCAGTAACACATTAACACAGCTTTTCTGCATTACCTCTTTTTATCTTGTCTTTTCATAAACACCACTTCCTTGTACTTTTTCCACCAATAGCCTGGTTCTACCAGCTTATTGAGCTCTCAAAAAACGCCTTGCGTGCACACGCAGTCCCTGCTGCATCCAGACTAGTCGTAAAAAGTAATGGAACTGGTAATTACACCAAAATAAATGGGCTCTATCAATCCTTAATGAGTGTCACAAAATAGCTGTACATGACCCATGCTGTCTTACGGAGCCCCCAGCACCAGAAGTTACTATCAATACTAACACTAGCATGAAATAACCACAGCCTGCTGGGAATTCTGCAACAGGACTTATTAAGGAAACTGCAGAAACAGAGAAAAAAATTATGCCTCGCACAACTAAAGAGAGAGGTGTGCAGCAAACCTCGTATTTACATTGGTGAGGTTACACTGAGGTCAAGAGCTGACGGTGCATTATGGGGTGCCTGTTACTCTAAATGGAACTGCAACATTCACAGATCTTTTTTAGACATTTAGGAAATTGAATTTGGGCTGGGACACTGCCGAGAACTCAAAACTGACCCGCAAGATGAGAAATGGCGCTGTGCAAATGGTGTTCAGCACTAAACTAAGAGCATTCTCATAATGCCAATGCATATTTTACATAATTTCTTCAGGTGCTAAAACAAGGCAGACAGTGCTTGCAAATAAACAACGTTATCAATAATTGAAAATTCCCCTCCTGACCAGTTTGACCACACGATGAGAAGACCTGCTTAATGTAAAAACAAAAACAGCTACGGCAGAATGAATACGTTTTAAATATGCATGTCAACATTTCTCACTATTAACTAGTTGCTTATAGCATGGTTATTATTAAGATATTAGCTATTGATTAGTACTTACAAAGCACATATTCTGCATGACCATATGCAACCTGGTCTCATAAAAATATTTACCTCTGTGCACTTTTTTTGCAACACTGTTATTATGTGCCTTAAAGCACATTTTGCTGCAGTTTCCAAGAGAGATGTCAACTGAATGGCGCTAAACACAGGTTCAATACATGAACCCTGGCACAGTTTTATTACGTTGATATAGGTATGTATTGCGGTGGCTCAGAACTGAAATATCCGTGGACTGTTGCTAAAAGTTAATGTTCCACCTTGTTTGAAATATGCCCTACACCAAATCCAGCCCTAAACCTACCTGATAGTGTTAACAAATGCAAAACTGATATAACTGATTCAACTTCCTTTTACACAGATTTAAACTGTTTTGTCAAACCTCTCCTCTCAACTACTCTGTGAGCTATCAAACACACCTACTGTCTATGAAAACCCATTGATAAGAAGCTGGATATGTGTGATGCTAATGTTCAAAAGCATCAGTTTTCAAATATTCCAGCATATTAATATCAATCAAATTAATGTCAATTTGTGTGAAAGGGAATAAAAGGTGTCAGAGTTTTACCACCTCTAGTGTTCATTTCTTATGGAAACTGCAGTGATATGTACTTATTGGTACGTATTTCGTGTCTTGCTAAAAAGGGCAACCAGGTATGTTTATGCCATGAGACCAGGTAGTCTACATCCCTAATCCTATTCAATACCTAAACTTACTAAACTAACTTACTAACTATTAATATTATTAAATTCGAAATTTGAGGATGTAGCTAACAGTCTGTTAATTCAGAGAACTGGACCTTAAAATAAAGTGTGACTCAGATACAGTTTTCTTTATTCTCTGCACTTTACATTGATTCAATCAGTTAAAGGTGCCCTTTTGACCTTGCATTAACAAACCAAAAGCAAATGTCTGATCTGAATGTCTATTCACAGCTCTACTAGGAGCATCGTTGGTTCAGCGAGATACAGAACATGCTTGTCAACTGACAGTGCTAAATACATGGAGAAATCAGAAAAGCGGTACAAAAACTTCCTGCATTCAACTAAGTTATACTGTACATGCATGCCTTGAATACGCAAAAGCATGAAGTTAAATAAAATAATTTATATCAGACATGCATTTGTGCTTGCGATCTGAGTGCAAATGACTGAAGACGTGCTATAAATTGTAATTATTTGAATAATATTATAAACATTATTTCGACTCATGGCGTAAAATTGTTGACATTTGAGTTCTGACATCCACTGCAAGCTTAATATTCAGATCAATTTATAGTTACTCATAGTTGTCTCTCTACATTAAGTCGGGATGTGAGAAGTAATGTAACATCGAACAAAATTAAAGCAACACAACTTTAAATGTCAAACCAAAAGAGTGCAAACTTACAAAAACCCACTAAATAATGGAACAACTCTCTTAAAACGAAAGGTACTTTATTGGCATTTATGGTTCCATAAAAAAACCTTTAACATCCACAAAAGATTCTTTATAGTGGAAAAGGGTTCTTTGCATTTTTAAAATGTTCTTCATGTTAAGGAAAAAATGTTTATTATCAGGTTTATTGGGGGAACAAAAAATGGTTAATTTAGGGTGTCGTTGCAAACCCCTCCTTCGGAAGCTTTATTTTTAAGAGTGAAGGATCTGGCCTAAACATCTGCCTGTAACACTTCCTAATAGCAGTTTCTATCTGCTATGCAGTTTTTCACGGTCTTCTACTGCTTTAGCCTTGTGCTGTTCATGTTCCCGTCACTGAGCTTCTGGCATCTCACACACTGTTCATTTATTAATAGGCATAATGCTTCAGTTGCCACTTATCTGCTCCGAATTATGCATGCATGCTAAAATCATTGTATGTGTCTAGAGAGAGAAATAGATAGACAGATACAGACAGCGAGTAAGAGAGAGAGAGAGAAGCAGCGCTGTGTAAAAAATCCTTTTCTCCATTACAATGGCACATTGGGGTCATGCATGAGTTTGCATAACAGGCCTCCATTTTCCAGCGAAGTCCGTAAGCTCCAATTTATTCTGCCAGTTGTTTTGCATGTTGCTTGTTTTTGAAGCCTTTTCAAGCATTCGAGCATTTTTAACAGGACTGGCTTCACTCCAGAGGTGACATGTTGTTGAGGCTTTCCAGTCGTCTTCTGAGCGCCCGCCAGGCATCAATGCTAGTGTCATTACACAGCTATGCATGATAGCACTCTTTTGTCATGCTTTGTGTGTAATTGCTTGTGACATTCGTACTTGTGTTTCATGGTGGGGGAGTAGGGGGGACGTTGCCAAGCATGGGTTTATAAAACCATCCTCACATGGCTCTCTTAAGTGTTTCATTATTTGCCATGAAATCTTGCATCCATCACTTCGGATCAATCAACCATTGCAGAATGAAATCTGCAATTTGACTGATATCTGTTTGTGAAGAGTTGTTTTTTTTGTTCAGTTTTTTTAACAAAGGGATAATTCATCCACAAATCATTATGTCTTCATTATTTATATTATGCTTTTGTGATGCAGGGTAGCGAAATGTGGAATAAAGAGCGTGTAGAGACACTTTTTTAAAAGTTGAACTTCTTTAGCTTGACTATTGAGCTTTTTTTATTTGTGAGATGTAAAAGATGTTAGACGCGAATACAATGGTCAAACATATTCATTTAGCACGTTTCCCTTATTTTTTATATTTTTTGCTAAATGCAAAAGATACTTAAAAATCGCAGCTGTTTTTATCCATACAGTGAAAGTCAATGGGGTCCAAACATTTAAAGTGCCTAGCTTTGGGAGTCCCAACATGCAAGGTCAAAAAACACTTTAATTTTCTTATAATATGCATTTATTTTTACCTTATTTGTTCAACAACTCCCAAACAATTCGTTCAACGACGGTAACCATATACTGTATTTGTTTCCTGCATTGTCTAAAGTGAACAGAACATAAACACTCAGTAACAGGAGCTCTATATTCGTGACCATGTGGGTGGAAGAAAACCTGAAATACAGAATCTCTCTGACTGTAATTTAGTTAGAACACAGAAATAAATGAAACCCAACAAACAGACAGGAAGAAAACATAGTGTACAATAAATTAACTGAGGGGCAAAAGGCACAGTGGCCAAAAGCAATTTATTCTATGTCAGTGAGCTCAGAAATTACATTTTTTGAAAGTGTAATAGTCATGACCCAAAAAATGAAAGAGAAACAGTGAAGCGAGACAGATTTATCCAGAGATGAGCTTCCCCATCAACCAAAAAAGATCCCAATTCACTCATAGCGCCGCTACATAAACCTGACTCAGTAAACAATGATTTATCAGTCACTGACTTTGCTGTTAAAAAAAATCAATTGCTGTGCTTTAAAAGGAAATGGGAGGATTTAGTGGGGTTAACAGCTGCAGATGAATGTAAAGAAAACTTTGACAAGTTCTTGCCATAAACAATGACAATGAACGAACAACTGACTACAAGAAATGTTTTATGTACTACTAATCAAACCATGCATTATCATCTGACAGTGAATGATTAGAGACGTAAAGGTCAGAGTATATTAATAGGCTATTAACTGTCACATTTCAATTATTCGTTACATAATCTTAGACCTTGGAGGTCAGTTTGATTCCAAAAACATGGAGACGGGAAGAAAGGAAATTAATCAGGTATTGTAGATGTACCATCAATGAAGCAGATTGAAACCATGTAAGTGTCCATTAAAATTTTTACCATCCAATCCTAAAGGAACGATGCGTCTGTTGATTAGATATAATTATCAGTATAATAATTGTTAATCAAATAATAATTGTTACACAGCTATATAAATACTGTGTGCATCAACTAAACATTTTTGGTGTAATTACAGGCAAGTGTAAAAAGAATTTTCTGTAACCTGATTTGTCTATTCGTTTAAGCATGTTGTCTCTGAGACAGAACAGAGGGGGAAAAAATGACAGAGAAAGTTTGTTTACCACTCACTGCCGACAACCGTGCTGACAAATAACCGATTCTCACAGTCAACCTGAGGCGTTTCATTTTCAGCCATTTTAATGGCAACACAGTCGCCTCGGCAAAGATTAAATGTGGACGCAGGTTTTCTAATCTGCCTGGGCAACACGCCTTTAAATTTGATTTGTGCTATCAATGCGGACTGTGAAATCATGTGGCTACACATCAAAGTGTGACCGGATTTGGCCAGCATGTTAATGTTAAGCAGGTGTATGTCCTTTGTCTTGAAAAAGGTGACTGCCTAAAGTTGCTAGTCTGTGAGATTAACACAAAGGAGAAGTCACAATCCACATTAAAGCTACATTACTATGTTCCAAGCACCTATATTGTATTTCATCTGCACCTACCATCACTTTATTTAAACAGCACTGGTTAGATATTGATTGATTTATTTTAAATCCATGCTGAGAGAAAATCTTTATTTTAACCACTTAAAATCTTCTGTAGCATCTTCAGTGGAATACACTGTTCTGTACTGCTGTTATTGATGTTACAGGCCTGTTTGCTTTTGTATTAGGTACACTTTTAGATAAAAATACAATCGCTTTCTTAATTTCCTACTATGTATAAATTACTGAGTTTGCCAAAATTGCTTTATTTTTTAGGCAGATCAGCATCACATTATATGTAAGTTCTCTTACTTAGAAATCATGGAGGGGTCTACAATTTTCAGCATAGGTGCATTTCTACTGTGAGAGACAGCATCGAAAAAGAAAAATCCAAAAATCACATTGTATGATTTTTTAACAATTTATTTGGGAATTACTGTCAAATAAGTATTTGATCACTTGAGTCAAAAAATTTTAATATTTGGTACAGAAGCCTTTGTTAACAATTACAGATGTCGAACAGTTCCTGTAGCTCTTCACCAGATTTGCACACACTGCAGGAGGGATTTTGGCCCACTCCTCCATACAGATCTTCTCTAGATCTGTCAGGTTTCGGGGCTG
>JAUMHE010000060.1:14304748-14326771 GCA_032359235.1 Enteromius mattozi
TGAAAGTGGCACCAAAGATTGTTAACACTTGTTAAATCTAACAAATAGTTTGTGCCCGATTGGACCAAACGCTACAATTATAAAGCACAAATATATTTGTGCATCAAAGCTGTTCAGAGCATTTCATTAGCGCCAAACCAGAAATATCTTGGATGTGACATGATAATCATATCAAGACTTAGCACACCAGGAAGCAGCGCTGTTGACCTTCATCGAAACAGTGAGTGATGAGTTCACCTTGTGCATATGTAAAGAAATTATGTAAATAGTGCATTCTTGTCCACATAAATCTTCACAGTGGGACGCTGAGGGCCTGTTGGGCAGTTTTCCATCAGACAGTTTGGAGCTGCTAAGTCCCAGCAGCAGGACAGTCTTTCCCTCCCTCTGGGGCTTGAAATGGGCTGACCACTGTCCTTTAGATTTATCTTACTCTCTTTCATTCACTCTAGCACACACTCTAAAACCTTCCAGGTTGAAGCCAGTGCAGAAAGCTACATTCATCCCCAGACATTTCCTCCGCTCCACGGGATATGTGGATCCAAATTGGTGACTTTTCAATTTAAGCCTTGTCACATCTGCCAGAAGCATATATTGGAACAATAGTGATTTTTTCTCTTAGCCTAGTTCAGTCAAAAGTTAACCCACAAAGTCTAAGGCCAGAAACACGCTTCATGCCAATGCTGATGTGAATTCTCCCCAATGAAAAACCGTCAGAACAATGTCTGAATTTAAAGAAATGAAAAATCTGTCATTTATTTACCCTCATGTTGTTCCAAACATGTTAAGAGTTTCTTTCTTCTGTTGAGCACTAAAGAAGATATTTTAAAGAATTTGGGTAATCAGCAGTCACCTGTTTGGTTTTCCTCATTCTTCACAATATCATTTTTAGAAAAAAGTCATTCAAACATATTTGGAACCACACTGAGCGAGTAACTGATGACAGAATTTTTATTTTTGGGTGAACTATCCCTTTAAGGGAGCTTTAGATCAACTTTGAAAAGTTTTTCTTCAGACTGCTGTTCCATGCTAGTTGACCTCAAAGAAGATAGTTTCCTGTAATGTCTACTACAGACTACTTGTGTTGTGTTATGAATTGCGGCCTGACACATTTCGGAAAGCAATGACGCATGAAATGAGACAGTATCATTGAAAAAATTGGAGAGAGAGTGGAAAGAAGAACGGAGATAGAGAAATGCTACTTTGCACCGCAGACTCTCATTTTCTTTACACTGCAATCTGTATTTATAGACGACTTGCCTCATTTATCAACTCAAACACCTGCCAGAGGGGGAGAGAAAGACAATGAGAGATAGAGAGCTTTAGGCATGAAGTCTGGTCCACATTGCAGCTAGTTCTGGCCAAGAACTGCTTACCTGGGCTGCATTTCCCAAAAGCATCGAAAGCTTAAGTTGACCATAACATCATCTAATCATGTAAAATAATGTTCCATTTAGGGCTGTTTCCCATTTTTCTGAAATTCAGAGTTCCCATCTCACAATTGTTTAGATCTTGCAGTGTAAAATATAAGATAATTGCAACTTTTTAGCTCACAATTTTGATGTTTACAGAATCTTAAATATAGTGTTAAACATCTCAATTCTGAGATTATACCTCTTAATTCTGAAAAAGTCCTAACAATTTTAAGTAAAAAAAGAATTGTGTGATAAAAAGTTGCAAATGTATTTATTTCTATTCTGTGGTAGAAACAAGAAAATACAGTGAATTATATAACTACACAATGCAGTCGTAGTTTCTATGAGTAGTTGAAAATGTACTCTGTGATAAGAAGTTGCAGACTGTGAAAAAAATACAGATTTGCTCACAGACACCTGCTTAAGTCAGACAATCAAACTCTAGCTTGTCAAGACCATACTTTCCTTTTTTTTGTGCAATATACAGTAACCGGTCAGCAAACGGGCTATCAATCCCTTCAACCTCTCTCTCTTTCTCAGCCTGTCACTGGTGTGGATGTTACACTGATCAGCCCTTCAATGGCACTTCAGTATGTCTCGTTCCAGAGCAGCTTGTCATGCCAATCCAGTCAAACATCCCGAATAACTGGAGCAATCAGACCATAGTATAATGCACAAGAAATATGCACATTTTCATTACCCCTAAAACTAATGCATTTAAACTCTATAGGTACCTAAAGGAATTTAAGTCACTGTCACAAAGCAAAAAGGGTGCTGTAACACTACTTATCATGTTCTAAAGAGCATAAATGCAGTCAAAACTGTTCCTGTTATATCATGGCTTCTGAAAATATTAGGTGTTAATCAAAGTCTTAATCAGAGTCAGATTTCACTGCATAAACCTAATATATGGACCACATGAAGGCTGTTACAAATACCTTTTTATTGAGACTTTTATGCTTTAAATAATAATAAAAAATAAAAATTTGTACCTTCTCCCTAAGGCAAGTGACCGCTGTTTCACTATTATTCATTTTTCCCCATCTGTCTCCAAGCTTCATTGTTTTGGGAGCTGTTTCAAGGGGCTTAACAGCAAGCGTTTGCAGTTATTATTTCCAAGCAGCACTGAGAATATTAATCCATTCCTAGATATTGTGTCAATATTTTTAAAAAAACCTTTCACTGTCTGTCTCCCTCCACGTGCAAAAACAAAAGAAATCACCCATGGTGAAAAACAGCAGACGATATGTGGCAGGTGCTGTAAATATTTCAGAGTCCTCCCGGCTGGCACAGACAACGAAAAGCTTTTCCAAAGAGCTGATGTTTTACCCTTACTTATAGAGAAATGGGCACTTAAATGTATTTGTTCATATCAGGAAGATGGACAACATTCACAACCACTGTGATCCAGTCATACTCCTACATTGAGTACTCTATCATTATTTAAATATAACTAGCACAGTATTTAGTATTACCTCCAAATGCTAAAACAGGGTTTATCGAGCAGTTGGCTGTGGATTTTGGGTACACAAAGGCTGGAGTATGGTTCTTTTGGGTCTTTTTAGGTGGTCTGATGTCACTTGTTTGATCATATAAAACTGTAGAATTAGATTTTGTTCCTACTTGGTCTCATATTCATAAAAGGTACCTGGATGCACTTCTTAGCGAGATACAAAATATGTACAAATAAGTAGGCTACATATAACTGCAGTTTCCAAAAGAAATAAACACTAGAGGCAGTAAAACTCTGACACCTTTTATTCCTTTTTAATCCAAATTTACGTTTACGTTACAAATTAGTTTCGATTAATAAAGTGTAATTTTCACACAATTACTTGAAGACTGTCATCTTAAGACTTAACAAAACAATATAAATATGCTGGAATATTTAAAAACTGGTGTTTTTGAACATTAGCATCACACACAATTTAGCTTCATATCGATGGGTTTTCATAGACATTAGATTTGTTCGTTTACTCAAGGAGTACAGAGATGTACTCCTTGTACAAGGACCTCTAGTTCAAATCCTGTGTAACTACAGTTCAACAACACTGTTCAAATCTGCATAAAAGGAAGTTGATATACCTGTAGCACAGTTGCATCAACAGATGCCTTTTTTACATCAGCTTTGCATTTTATATCAGTTTTACAACTTTTAGCAACACTCCATGGATTTTTCAATTTTGAACCGTTGTAATAAATACCTATATTAGCGTAATAAAATGTGCCGGGGCTTCACGTATTGAACCTGTGTTTTAGCGTCACTCAGTGGACATTACTCTTTGAAACTGCGGCAAAACATGCAGTTAGGCACATAAAAGCAGTGTTGCATAAGAAGTGCACAAAGATACATATTTTATGAGACCATGTTGGGTTTGGCTTAGGGCTGCTTAATTAATTGTTATTATAATAGTAAGTATATAACCTTTGTACCAAAAACACCTTAAAATAAAGTTTTACCAAGTATACTTTTTATTATTAAATGTAAACAAAGCAAACACATTTTTTTTGCTAAACCTTGATGGCTGAATTAACAGCTCAATGATAAGTGAATATCTAAAGATTCTTGCAGAAACCATCCATTAGCCTTTCTTTTCATGGATAGCCTGATAGACTCTCCTCTGTCCTTTCAAGGTCCTGTGCCCTTTGGATTTTCAGACCTACAACCACAAGTCAATAAAAAAGCCTCTTTCTTTGCTTACAGGTCAGTAAATACAGAGTGAGAGAGCGAGTGCCTCCATATCTCAAATTAACTCCCAGTAATATAGTCTGGTCACAGCAACCCAAAACAGAGGTGGTCTCTAAGAATGCAAAGCATGCGTTGCCCTCTCCACCATACAGACACCTCCATATGTGCTTCCTGATGTGCAGCAAAAATCGCTTTTTCAAGGGTATCTCATGCTCAGGTTCTCCTGTGTCAAGATTGATGCTCCCAGACAAGTGCTCATTGTTTTTAAGACCACATACCTGAGTTATCAATGTTGCATAAGTTGTGAGAAAGCTAAATATGAAATTCAAGGAGAGAGAATTTGCCTGCGGTGGGAATAGAGGCTGGACACATGTGCATTCAATATTAATCCTCTATTTGTGGGGAAACTCCAAGGTATGAGTGCCGGAGAGAAGAACAGACGCTGGCAAAAGGACTTATTAAAAGAGCAGATGTGCATCTGTGGTATTTTTTCTGTCTTTTACCTCCTACATCACAACCATCCTTGCGCAAAATTTTCTAGGGAAAACCATCAACTAAAAGGACAAGCCAAACAAATCCTCTTGGAGGTGTTTGTACCTTCACTGAACTGTGACCAGGAGAGAAGAAAAGAGGTATGGAGAAAGAGGCATTGATAGAAAAGTGTTAGAAATTCTCAAGGATCATGCAACTTAAATGCAATCAAGACAATTTGAGGATGTTAATTACAGGCGGAAAAAGTCATTATCAAATTTGCATCTCTCTTTCTCACTTGCTCTCTTCTCACCTAGAACACCATTTTCTAAAAATACAGATAATTTATTTATATACGTGCAATATTATACATTTACACAATATATACATAACACACATATATGCAATGCAAATATTTAAATAATGTAGGTAACACTTAATTTTAAAGACCAATTTGCATATTAACAAGTAATAATAACAATTAATAAATAGGTCAAACCTTGTAGATTTAAGGACCAAATGGCCATTTATTACATCTAAACCACTTATTAATTCTGCATGAGCATATTTTAGATCCCTTAATCCTACCCCATATCTAAACTTAACAACTATTTACTAACCATTAATAAGACTTTACTGAGGGAAAACACTTAACTAATAGTAAATATGCGTTCCGAATTCTCAAAAACCTCAAAACTTAATTTAAATAGATTTTCTAAAATAATAATAATACAGGAAAACATGAAGCGACACTAAAGCAATGGGACCGTATATGCAGACATTAATTTCCAGATGGATACTAATAACTTATTCTAAAGACAAAACATTTTTATCCTTTTTCTAGTAAAAAAACATCTAAACATATCCGTATTAATATATTTAATATCTTGAATTAAATTTACTTGATAATTACTGTATGATTTAATCAAGATTATTTAAAAAAATAAGATGTGAATGTGTTATATAATAGGCAGACCTTTCAATTGTTTATGCTGAGAACCAGTGAACATACACTTGGGATAGTATGTCTGATCACACGGTAATGAATTCATACTACAATCAGGCTAAGGGGAAATTAAGGCCACAAAGACATGATTCTTGATCTTGTGAATCTTATTAAAACAAACAACCTCATGCAAATTGCATCAGGGCTGTTTTAGTGCATTACTAGAGTCTCTATAATGCATGACCTCATGTATAATACACCTCTTTTTCAGCTAGTAAAGTGCTCTAATAGCACACAAATGACAGATGCAATTCTTTTAGAAAATGAGGGGAAAACAAAAACAGTTGCCAATAAAATTAGAAATATTTAGTCATTTTGTTTGACAAGTGCATCTTATTCATGTGCAAAAAGGAAGTGGCATCAGAGTGGCGACAACACTTGTCATAATGCAAGTTAAAGAAAAGTAATGTGAGAAAGTACAATGTAAATAAGCTGTCATAAAAAAAGTCTGAGCTTTGCTGAGGACAGTGTGTTGATTAAAAGAAGAAAAGGAGAAAAAAAATAAGATTAAATTGTTACAATAGAACAAAAAACAAACAAAAAAAAAGACTGCAAAAGTTGAGGTGCTCATGGCTTGCAAATGTTTGATTCCTTCTTTTCTGGTAGAAACATTATGCTTCTTCCTACCTAATAATCTCTATCCGATATCTTGTCTCTAACTGATGAAAGTGGAAAAAGTACTGATAAGATTAAGCATTGAGAACAGAAGCTAACGTTCTTCCACTTATCAGAATGGATTAAGCACACTTGCATGTTAAACCATAGCAGTTACATCAACCTACATCCTTCTTCCATTTCCTGTCTTCAAATATTTCATCAGAAATGAGGGCATCTGCTTGATTCTCTCAGGGACAGCACATATATGTGTAACCTTGAGACAAGTCTATCTATGTACTACACACTTCACCAAATGTTTTCTATTATTTCAAAGGTCTTACAGCCATACATATATATATACATGCCTATGCTTAGAACAGCAAAATAACCAAAATCCACGACACATGTTTTGCCACAAAATTACTTTTATTTTGTACGGAAAGCACATACACTAGCTCTCCAGCTCTCTCTGCCTTAGAGACGCACACACATTAACATGCATGCTAATGTTGTAAGCGCTAGTCTGATGAGTTTATCTGTAACATCAACATAAAAACAACTTGACTTCTCACAAGCAAGGTAACAAAGAAGAATGAAAGTGAAGAAAATGAACTTGAAGTTTCACTATTAGCCATTACACTTTTGAGAGACGCACAGAGTCGGAGGTTATGCTCTCTCTTTCTCTCTCTCTCGCTCTCTCACACACACACACACACACACACACACTCATACTCATAACTTAGTTATTAACTGCATTAGCCTGCTATCAGTGGCTCAAGCCTCCGTAGGTCTAAAATTACGTTTTGGAATTAACAACGGAGGCGTTGGATGAGATGTAGAAGAACTAATCCTACTCACAATAGCATTTCAAGAACAAAAACCAGACAAATACTTTGAAACATATCATCTGATCGATGTCTTGAGGTGTGGCAACTGTAGTATAAGCAAATTATTGACTCCGGACCACTGAATTATTAGAAAAATAACACTGCATCGGGAGTCAATTATTCCTTACATATTCTGCATGAATATATTCTACATCTCTAATCCTACCCAATACCTAAACTTAACAACTACCTTACTAACTATTAATTTGTTAATTTATTAAGCAGCAAATTAGGAGTTTATTGAGGCAAAAGTCATAGTTTTAATAGTGAGAATTGAACCATAATAAAATAAAATAAAATAGGAATTAGGTTGTGCTCATTATTTGTAGACAAAATATCATCATTTGGTGAGATTACAGTTTACACTTTGTTATAAAAACTGATATATATTTCATATATTATACAGTATTATATAGAATATATAGAAAGGTTAAAAATAATTTCAAGGAAAACATTACAGTATTAAAGTATTAACCACAATGAACACAATATAATAAGTATGTTCATTCCCCAAATAACATTCTCCAACTCTACATTTTCTATCTTATTTGGTGTAGTGGATGAACACCACTGACTTGGACAAAGTCAACAGAAGTGACATGAACTAAAAACATGAGTGTCTTTGACAGACCTCATCAGCTGACCATCATGGCCCGGGGCAGCAGGGCAACTCAGCCATATTATGGTTTAGTGACTCTCAGTCTGCCCTCTTGAAAGAGAGAGAGTTTGACCAGGTAGTCGTGGTGGATGAGAAGCAATTTTTCAGCGGTTCTGAGCATTCCGTCTCTCTGTCTGCTGTCCGGGTCTCGAAAGGTCACCACGGCTGCATGGACATCACGCTCTGGAACAGCCGCCGTAGATTGACTTTGATTCAGTTGGCTTGAAACAAACAAATGGTGGGCCTGGGGTGTCCAACTCTAATGTCTTTCTCATTGTTCAAATACACAGAGCACAACCCTTTTCTTCTTTAGTGTGCTTTAAAAATAAGCATTGCTATGTTCCAGCATTATCAATGTGACAGGCATGTTAAGATATGTGTGTTTATGTGTACACATAGTCCACTGAGATTTCAATATTCATCATGGACCTCCATTAAGAACTGTGGCTCAGAGCTATATTCAAAAGTCATTTTGTACTTCATTATAATGTGTCTGTTGTACTTTTCCTTTAATAATAATTTTGCATGCACCCTGAGGATGTTCAGTAAAAAAGCTAAAATAATATGTCACTCTAAAACAACAATCAATCAATTTCCTCTCTCTTCTTGGCTCTCCATGTGGCTAACCATTTTCATTAATTACAGGAATACAGGCAGGTCAATGACAAATAATAATATTCATGAGAAAAAAAATTTCTAGTTAAAAATACATGTGGCAAGTTAGAAATGTACTCATGTTTTTTCCTTTAAAAGTTCAAATATGTGTCCTTGCACCTAGCACACACATGTTGGTTTTTGTGATTTATGGGGACTCTCCATAGGTGTAATGATGCTTATACTGTACAGACTGTGTGTGGTATTGCCCTACACTGACCCTACACCTAAACCCACCCCTTACAGGAAGCTACAGCCATTTTTAGATTTAAAAAACCCCCCACAATTTAGTATGTTTTTTAAGCCTTTTGAATTACGGGGACACTGAAAATGTCCTCATAAATCACCTTCATATTGTAATACCTATGTCATACCCACGTCATTATACAAATTTGTTTCCTCATAAACCACACACACACACACACACACACACACATATATATATATATATATATATATATATATATTTATATATTTATGTATACAGTATGTACGTATATGTGTGTACATAAATTTGTATGTAAATGTTATTGTATATAAATATTTGTAATATTTGCTTGTCATTAATGAGAAAACTCCCCACACAAACAGGAAAACAGATGTAGTGTTCAGTTTTTTTCCCCCCTAAGCTTCCAGAGAAAGTTTAAATTACTAAATGGGATGTTTTGATTTGGTAAAACACGTGATAGTAGTCCCATGCACAGGTATAGTAAGATAAGAAGCCACAAGCACAATGAAACATGAGCTGAGCATTCTCCAGGACAGAGGTTTCTTCAGTTCCTCTCTAGAGAGTTAATTTAGAGGTAAAAGTTAAGCTTGTGCTTTAGGACTAGACAAGCACACAGATGACTGATTGACATGGTAGAGTGCTGCCTGCTAGAATACAGCCAGTGGAAAGTAAAGGTTAACACCTAAGAAAATGCAACTAAAATGTATTTACAGTCTTTACATCATATAATAAACCCTAAAGCCCTGACCTCCCTCCTCTGGTGTCTACCCCAGGTGTGAGAACGCACATGCAAAGACACTGCATGTAAACAGTCAAGTAAAAGAACTCAGCCATGTCCTGAGGGCGATTCAAACTGTACAGCCCATATTAACCCAGGTGTCTGGCCTCTGGTCCTGTGTGTCTCTCAAAACCCTGGAAACCCTCCTCTGTGCGGGCAACAACCTTCTGTAATCAGACACATTTGCAAGTGGAATGATGAAAAAAAATGCAGTGCAGGACTTTATAAGTAACATCAGGCCTTTGTTATTTATTGATCTAGATCTGAATGGATTATGAAAACATGGTTTTAAATACAAAAATGATGCCAAATCAAACGCTTATTTTTTTGAAAGATTAAAGAAGTTTAGAAGAGTAAAAAGTGTAATATTATACGATTATCATCATTATAATATATATACAGTTGGTACGGAAAGTATTCAGACCCCCTTAAATTTTTCACTCTTTGTTATATTGCAGCCATTTGCTAAAATCATTTAAGTTCTTTTTTTCCTCACACAGCACCCCATATTGACAGAAAAACACAGAATTTTTGACATTTTTGCAGATTTATTAAAAAAGAAAAACTGAAAAACTGAAATATCACTTGGTCATACACTGAAGTATGGTTCACAGTAAATCCACCAAATTAAAAGAAGGATCAGTATTGATTTCCTATATTCATTTTAAAAGCCAAAATCTAAATTCCTCAGTATGTGCAGCTCCTTAGACACCTTTATTCACATTAAATAACATCATCAGTGTATAATTACATCAGTAGCACCTCAGAAGACTCTGTTTAGGTCAATCATGTGATTTAGTTATTAGCCTCCAATCACCAAGGCTAATTTATCACACTGCTAATCACATTCCACAATCCAGGTTGACATAAGGCTCAAAACAATACATTTAACAACATCTGCCTGACACATTCTGATGTAAAGCACTAAGATATGAAATAATACTGTAGATTAAGACAGTTCAACAGTAACTGTTAATCTAGCTGTTCTTTTGAAAGTAAAATGCAGAATATGTCCATCTGCCAAATCTACAACAAGGACCAAGTCCAAGTTTTTTTTTATTCTGTGTTTAGCATTTCAACTCATGCTTGTCTTTCTATTCCAGTTTGGCATGCCAATCTGGTCATAAAACACAAGGGGATAGGGCATTCTCAAAAAACACATGACACATCATCTTCCTAATATCAGATTGACTTCACTTCTTTCTATTGTGTTTAGCCAGAGGAACAAACTCATTTCCCCTCCAACCACAAACAGTCTCTGTTGACAATGGGGTCAAAAGACTCAATTAACCCCCAAAGAAGAGGGAAAAATTGTATAGAGACATATTGTGAGAGGAGAGAAAAGGAACAACGAACCCTGCAGATGACTGCAGTAAATTGAGCTCTGTTGATGTTCTCATTTTGAAGAGATGCTATTCAGGACAGGAGATGGAGAAAAAGAGTAATTGATGGATTTTGATGAAATATCCCAATAAGCTCAGTGAGACTTTTGTGAGGTGACAACCCTTTTAGAATCACACAGACAGAACTGTAAGCACTAAGATCTTATTCCACACATTCATTCTTTATCACATGGACGAACACACTTTCAGTTCACACTTTACAAATACATTCATTATGCTGTCTCTGCTCTGTTTCGCCTTCTGAGCCACTTATAGACTTTCATAATTAACAGTAAAGAGTATCATGAGATATTTCATGATGCTTAACATCATATATAAAAATAATAACTCAAATAATAACTCAAGGCAGTAACAATTTAAACAATACATTTTATTTGTGAACTAGAGAAGTAGATAAGTAGATACGTTATCCCAGCAAACCCAAATATTGTATGTGTCTCAGACACTTCGTCTGTACCTCTACAGCAACAGGACTGTCTTCTCAGCTCTTTACCAAAAATAATGCCAACACACACACATACAAAGAACTTTTCAACCTAAAAATGATGCCAACACACACACATACAAACAATTTATCTGCTTCTCAAGGCTACCTAGCTCTACCAAACACCCTTATCAGTACAGTTGGTTACACACATACTATGTACACTGTAAAAAAAAATTGTAAAAATTTACAGTAAAAAACTGACAGCTGTGGTTGCCGGAATAAAAACGTAAAAAATACAGTAACAATATTTTTCTTGTTTTACGGTTTTAAGTCAAATTTACAGTTAAATACTGTAATTTATGAAAATAAACCGGAATAACTGATATAATGTTAATATACCAACCTATTAAAGTTGTGAAATCTATTTTGTATCTTTGAAATACAATTATAAGCACCAAAAGCAGGTGGTGATTAGAAAGTCATATGATGAACCAAAGTTGTATTTATTTGTGAACTTTTTCAGTATTTTTTTCCCTCATCCAATATTTTGAGGACGCACTGCCTCCCCCTTGCCTCCTTGGAGGAAACATAAATTTAGATAAATAGCATATATTGGGACAACAGCCTTGGGATGCCAAAAACAGATGTTTTGGTCTCAGGGTTGAAGGCCAAGGTGCACACAAGGGCTAGAATTTAGGTTTAGGATAAAACTTCAGGTTTTGGTTATAAATAAAACATCAACCCTCGAGAGGTGTACATGCAGCGATAGCCCAGCTGTTCTGCTCTGCTGTGTCCATTCCAGGAACTTTTTTTCCAAGCTCACTTGCTTCATGCTTCTCTTGACGGTCTGCATTTATATGCGCAAGCACCCTCGTAACTGCTGCACCTGCCTTTCTGATTGGCGAACAGCTTTCCTTGGGGCACATCTAGTCTTAACAGTTGGCAGGACTGAGCGGCTGAAGCAAGAAGACGCCACTGTGACTACCTTTTATCCACACCCTAAAGATTCTGCTCAGAAAAGCATTTTAGTGTCAGTGTGCTGAAAAAAAAGGCTGGAAAGGTTCCAAGACACAAATACACACAAAATCTTTTGGACAACTGAAAGCTGCTGGAAAATTCAGATTACAAAAGTTGAATCATGGTAGCTGGTTTATTTTGGCTGGAAGGTGACCTTGAACTGGTTACAAATCAGCTACCAACTATTCCTACTAACTAATGACTATCTTAGTTGAGCTAATGAACATCATAATTGACCATTTTAGCAAAAGAACCGTCGGAGACAAACTTAAACAAGCTAGTGACAATCTTAGACTAGTTAATAACTTGCCAAGACCAGCTAACTTGTACTAGCTATATACCATATTCAACTACCTTACATTAGTTAATAACCATCTGAGACCTGCTTAGAGCAACTGATGATAATCTAAGACCTGTTAATGACCAGCTAACAGGCATCTTTGACCAGTAACCATCTAGCAACAATCTAATGTTCATCTTAGAAGCTAACAATCATCTGATACCAGTTTAGACCACCTCCCTGCTGAAAAAACTGTTTTGATGCTGGGATGCTGGTTTAAGATGGTTTATGCTGGTCCTTTTCTGGTTTATGCCGGTTTAAGCTGGTCGTAAAGGACCAGCATAAACCAGCATCCCAACATCAAAACATACCTAACCAGCGTATGGTGGCTTTTTCAGCAGTTAATAAATATCCGAGACCAGCTTAGACTGGCAAATGACCAGCTTAGACCAGCTAATGTCAATTTTAGACAAGCTAACATCCAGCTTCCAACTAATGAACAACATCTATTGATAATCTACCTTTACTTACTTTACACTAGTTAATAACCATCTTAGAACAGCTAACATCCAAGACCATCTAATGACCATTTTAGAGTAGTTAATAACCACCACAGATGACTAATGATCATCTTGGACCTGTTAATGACCAGGTTACACCAGTTAACCATCTTAGACCAGTAGCCATTTTGTAGTGATCAGCTTAGACAAACTAATGGCCAACATACACCAGCCAAAGATCAACATAAACCTGTTAATGACCAGCTTAGTGCAGCAAATCTTAGACTAGTCATCAAAATCATCTTAGAACAGCCTAAAATGTTCTATAGCTACCAGCTGTCTGATTGGACTTTCAACTGGTTGCGCATGTTTGGATAAATGTTACGTGAACGTCTCAGTTCAGTTTCATCAAGGAAACATACATTGTTTCCCAAGGGTTAATCATCCTGTCGTGTCTGAAGTGAGTAACAGCAAGAGTTTTTCTCTCTGCCTGCATTTGGAGCTTGTTGAAGCCAGTCATTGGACATTACACAAGCGGGCGGCACAGGTCTGGCAGGCGGCCAGCGAGCAGACATCTGATCAATCATGCTGTCTCATTACCCAGCATCCTCTGCTCTGGCGCAGCCTGTCGAGAGCAAGTGCAGCCAGTTTGCGAGGAAAATGGGAGCAGGAAACCGCCTTCAGGTCACCTTGAATGAAACATTATAAAAACACACCTCACCATTCCTCAATGTATCTGCAGCAAGGCTTATGATTGGCCAGTATGATTGTCTGACTCATCTGCGGAAGCTGACAGGTCTAATTTACATGGAAAGTGACTTATGAGGCTTGTGTTGCCCAGAGAACACAGATGGGGTCCTGTGCACACATTTACCACTGGGTAATCACAACGACTGTTAGAATTACTGGGCCAAAGGTAGATGACCACTAATCCACCTCTGGGCTCCGGCCAAAGATCTGTCAGGACAGGTAGAAGGAATGCCAGCCTATTTCAACATAGTGTACTGGTGCATGCACACCTGAAGCATCAGCTGGCTTTGGGAGTCATGCATGCATATGTTAAGAAGTGGCTGAATTTTACTTTGTTTTCAAAGCCTTTTGCATCCTTGCTGAATAAAACGATTCATTTATTTTCAAAACAAATAGACCATAAAAGTATTTTCAATGGTGTATGAAAGTGAGAGTAAACTGTAAGGGAACAAAATATCACGATAAGACCTTTTGCCAAATCCTGTGCTGTTTCTGGCAGAGAATTTAGATCGGATTCTTAAAGGTACAATGGCAAAAATGGCTTGCATACCTGCAAAAGTGGTGATATGAAACTAAATTATGACTTTTTTCCCCACACAAAGCCCTTTGAATATTATCATAGTATAATATTATTTTCCTGACGTAAAAATGAGTGCCGCCATTTGTAAATTCTATGGGTATAGCTTCCAGTCTCATCTGCGTCCGGCTATTTTTAGCTGTACAAAGCAGTTTGTTTTGCTGCTTGATACTGAAAATTGGTGTGTCCTATTATGTTATTTTTTGGCATTTTTTAGCCTTTATTAGGATAGGACAGATCAGTATTGACAGGAAGAGAAGTGGGAGAGAGAGAGGGGGCGGGATCGGGAAAGGTCCTCAAGTCGGGATGCGATCAGCGGACGCCCAAGTGCAACAGCACTGAATGCTGGCGCACTGCCCACAAGGCTATCGGCGCCGACCTATTACGTTATTTGAATGTATTATCTTAATCGTGAACACACTGGTTAGTATTTCAAACAGTTTTACCATTTATCGCACATTGTTATTTTCCTCTTTATTTAACTATAGTGTCTAACGAACCATAAGCCTCACCCATAGACCTCAGGAAAAAAAAAAAAAATCTCAATTATGATACAACCTCTTTAAGATAATTACATTTGGAATTACACAAAGGAGTAAGTAAGTGGAGCACTTATAAACATTATCTTTTGATTGAGTGTGATATTATCATTAATAAAACCTTTAATTATTATGCCGCATTTCATAATATGTCACAGATATGTCAGTGTCAAAAGGGTTGAAGTTTTAACCCTTCTTTGAGGGGATCATTTTCTCATTATATGGCAATTAGTATGCATAATATATTATAAAACATATACATCTTCTTTTTTTATTATTAACATACTCAACATATTATGCATATTTCTAATAATATCACATTTACATAATATAACAGTCAAATATTTAATTAAAAATAATAACAATATAATTTGAATAGTTCGCTGGACCAGTAATTAGCCACTACCACATTATAGCCCAGAAAGTCGGGATAATGTGCCCAGCGCACAAAATATCTGACTAAGCAAAATCTTAAAATGACCAAAAGGAAATGTCAAAGTGCCAATCCATCCTGCACAGTTAGCAATTTTTATGTTAAACAGACTTGGGAAGCTGTGACACATTAAAAAAAACCCTCTTTTAAAAATAAACCTCTTCTGACCATGCCTAATTATATTCAAGTCCTTGCAATGAACTGTTATTTTATCTTTAGTAGCTCTCTTACTGTTGTCTCTTATGTGCTTCATAAACAACAGCCATTTTCATTGTCTTTTAGCTTAGTTGTTCTGATGTCTGATGGGAATTTTCCAAGAATAATTGCTATTAAAGCTGTTTGTCAGATGCTAGTAGGCCAAGCAAAGATTAGGGCATCGTATCCTTTTTCATTTCTAGCTTTAGAAGCTACACAAGAAAAACTATATTTATGATGCATTGTTCTTTTGCAGCAGGGAACTCTGATTAACCAGGAACAGTTTGCAACTGCATGTTGCTTACACTATTGAAATGAAGGTAAAAGGCAGTTTCTGCAGAAATATTGAATAATTATTTTTTGTGCTCCATAGTACCTTTCAGTAAACAGAAACAACCATATTTCTTAGTGTGAAGAATATTTACAAATTCTAAAGAACCTTATTCTATTCTAAATGGAGCTGATTTATAAGATTATTTAGTAAGCCACAGCCACTAAAGAAATTTAGTGTAGCATATTTCACATCAAGGTATTACAAGTCAATGGAAGAAGCAGAAAAAAGTGGTAAAGTATGAGCTGGACTGTTCCAGAAATATGAGCAGACCTGCTCTGACCAATATTATAGAAATATGTTGGGTCTGGTTGAAGAAATCTTAAAAGTGTAAGGCATCCTTGCAAGAAAATTCTTGGCATGTCAATCAAACCTGCTTGTGTCCATGAGTAGGAAAGTAAATAAATGTGTTATTTCAGTGTGTAGGGGAGCTGGAACAATATTAATGATATGAGAGCACTCTTACAAGTATATGTGTGTGGGAATTCCTGCCTGCTCTTGTGTCCGTCGCCTCTCTATGGGTGTTTGCGACTGACCCCTTACTAATCCACTGCATGCTACCGTAGCAAGTCCATTAAATCAGTGGCTGCTCCAACTCCATCTGCCTTGTTAAAAGCTGAACATTCTCTATAGGGAGACAAAGTTGAATCTCTGAGTGCACGCTGTACCCGTTCTCCATCAGCACCTTGAGATCCAGTCCATGTCAATATCTCAGTTATTAATAAAGCCATTAATGGTGCACATCCTGTTTCTTTTCAGCCCACTTCAACAACGAAGTACAGCTCTATCAAACTCCTGGAAGGAAACCATCCGTAAACCTATGTGGCGCCGTACGTGAGCCCTGTCATTTGTTATGGGGTCATGGCCGTGTGAGGGGACGTTTTTCTGCTCTGTTGAAATATTCATCCATCTGTATCTTGTGATGACAGCCAAGCACAGTGTTTGTGTGTACGCATGGATATCTTTAGAGGCACATACACAGAGCATCTAACATACCCTCCGGCTTCTTCTAATGATTTCAATAACCTTTTATTAAGGACAGCAATGAATCATTGAAAGCCAACCCTTTTGAAGTAGTTTGTAATTAAGCTACCTCTAAAATGATACTCTGACACCTGCGGTGTGAAAATGTGGGAAAATTAGCTTATTTGGTTTAGTGTCCACATGAAGCCAGACCATATATGACAAAGTGCTCAATCCTGCATTCAGTGCTTAAGGGCATCCTTTGGAGTAGATAATTAAGATAAACAGGTATGAAATTAGCCATTTTGGTACTGAGAATCACAGAAATTTGCACACACTAAAATATCACTAACATATCTCATCACACTGAAATTAGATACAATTCTATAAGATATTAAAGCTTGTTTTCAGAAAATATGGCATTAATTATACAGTGCTGCAACAAAACAAAACAAAACATAACTACAAACAAAAAATGTTATGAACTGTGGTCCGTTCTTCGTACGTCACTAACTCAGCTGGATTTGATTGTTGTGGATTTGTCCTGATCTTGGATTGTTTCGTTCTTTGATGCGCATCTCGGACTTGCTGTCATAGCAACAGGCCCGTAAGCTTAAACCTGCTCTTATTATGAACTCTTGTCTCCTCCCTGCTTGTTTGTCGTCCTGGTTACCCATTAGTTCCTCCGCCCCCTCGTCTTGCATTCACTTGTATTTAAGGACTTGTTTGTGTCTTACCTGTCGCTGATCATTGTGGATGTATCTAGCGTTACCCCCTTTGTAAGCCCTCTGTGTTCCCTGTGTTTATCTTTCTGTTCCCCGTTCTCGACCTAGCCTGCCCCAGACTCTTGCTCTTGCCTAGCCCCCTGGATACTGTTTGCCGTTTGCCCGACCTCTGCTACGTATTTGGATTATTCTCTTTCTTTGCCTCTGATGTCCCTGTTTGCTGTTACCGACCCTGCCTGATTTAACCCTGTGTTCGCAATAATAAAGTAGTTTGCATTTGGATCCGCACGCCTCCGCTCTCCTCGTTACAATGGGCAGCACTAACACATTTAATTTGTTCGCTACTTTTTGCCAGCCCTCTCTCATGGCTTTTGCAGCATTTGCTGTGTTTCCCGGTGTCTTTATTAAAGTTTGTAATTCTCCATAACCCTCTATTAAAAGCTCTTGCTCCGCTTGAGAAAAAAATTGAGCTCGCTCTTTTGCCATTTCGTCAACCAATCGAAGGGGTTGTGATCAGTGTTTCTACTATCAATACATATCGCCTTTTAAACCAACGCACGAATGCGCAATAATCCTAGACAACTCAATCCAGCTATACTAATCATCAACAACAGGTGTGCTTGAAGAACCAAATTAGCCACATCGTAATTAGCACGATGATCTCATCTTAGATGTGTCAATTCATCTCGGATGTATCAAACGACCTACGAAGAACGGACCCCTGGAAAATAGAACAAACAAAACATAAAATGAACTGGAAAAAAGATACTGGAACATATGAACTAAAAAAAAGAACAAAACAAAACAAAACAAAATTATATATATATATATATATATATATATATAGATGTTTACTAATTCAAAACGTGTTTCCATATCTGCGTAAAAAAATTACATAATGTGACTTTTCCTCATAACTATTTCATATATAACCGTGAACGGTTTTAGACAGTATATGACAGTAGACTGTATGGAGTGTGAATATAGTAAATAAAGCAATGCCTGTCATACACTGCTGAATGGACATGATCTTGGGCTTTTTTATTCTTTCTTTTCCTGACAGTGGTGTCTCTCTCATGTCTCCTGGCATTTTGTTGACGCTCAAGCCATTATTATATCAATTGGTGTAGCTTTACTAGATGTTGACGACACTGTTCGACTATATCACTTGTGAAATGACAGCACATATGGTTTGGACTGACGGTTGTGAGCAACAACAGCACAGCAGTCTCTATGATGCAATAACAGTCTTCTCATCTGAAGTTCACTTCCCCACGTGACGAGCCACAGCAGCATGAGATGCATTCCAACAGCCCAAGTGGTCTTGTATGACGGAATCAAACCCTTCAGATCATTTATAAATGAGCAGGCTGGCTGGGGTCTGCAGCGTGGGACGTGATTTGGCGCCATAATCTCATCTGCCTTGTCCAGATTTTGGCCTCATGCAGGGCGTTGTCTCCAAAAGAAGAACGCTGCTGTAATCTTGGGTGAAAAAAAAAAAATGCCCCCCACCAGCAAATGCTATTTCTTTTCTTCAAATTCTATAATGTATGCAGATGAACTGGTAAAATGGAAGGCGCACGACTTTAGTGTCAATCACAAGTGTGTTCTTTTAAAGGGCATGTCCATTAAGGTACATCACAGGGTTGGATCAATACAAAATTTTTGACTCCTTAGGCAATGGATAAACAGCTTCAGGTGACTGAAGAACTGACTCTAAGGTTGTCAGTATACATCCAATAATTCAATGTCAATCATTCATGATCACAGTTTTTACAAACCCCACTGTGCATTATTAAGTAATTTTAACTGTTGTTCTAACAATTGTAATATCTATCCAAAGATATATTATCAGAACATATGATTAGTGAGGACATGACACCTTGCTGTGAGGTTTTGTGATATTTGAGAGAAGAGTATAATGCTAATACTGTAACCGATACAGTAAAATATATGAAACAAGTGCTTAAACTAAACACTGGACTGCATTTCCTGAACACATTTCTTGACTGGAAGGGTTTGCACATTGGAGTTTTCACAGATCAAATTCACGTATATTGGCTGTTCATTAGTACTTATAAAGCACACGGTAATGCCTTATTCTGCATGATTATATTCTACATCCCTTATCCTACCCAATGTCTAAACCTAACAACTACTTTACTATTAATAAGCAGCAACTTCAAAAGTCATAGTTAATGATTTGTTAGTAGTGAGAATTGGATCTTAATATAAAGTGTGAGCAAACATCTAGTGTAGAATAAGCAGGTGTGTGCAAAATGATGTCGCTCACAGGACATCTACTAAAATTTACAGCAAATGAAAGATTTTCTCTACAAGCGACTTCTAGCAGGTGGCTTCTTCCTCACGAGTCTGTGACTGACAGGATGAACATGGGCTCTGCTGAGAGATGGAAACTCAGATTCTGTGCGGTCAGCAGGAGCAAGGGATTAGAAGTGGAGGGCTTGCTGAGGAGTGGAAAGAAAAAGTAGAGCAGATGCCTTCCTTTGAGTTACACACAGTGTGCTCGATGACCTTTGCTCATGTGTGGACAAAGTCAGCATGGTTCTGAAGTGTCTTGAAGTATTCAGGAATAAGAGTGAATCTGCAATGAACTAATAAACTACAGTAGAACGATGGGACAAGCCGTTGAAGACAAGGACTGTGAAGAACATGTTTTAAAACGATTTAAAACTTTTTGAAATCAAAATGTACTTCCATTTTATAGGGTGTTCATCAGGAGAATGCCATTTTTGAAAGTTCTCTGAAGATTTCGAACGTCCAAATAAAATGTAAAACAACCCCCCCCCCCCAAAAAAAATCCATTAATAATATATAAATAATGTTTTGAGTATATTATTAAAGAACAGATAACTTTGAATATTTTAGTGTTTTGGGGAAAAATGTGTTGCTAACTCTGAGAGAACCTTGACAAAATATCCAAAGTAATGAGAACGATGTGAATAAATGATGACAGAATTTTCATTTTGGGTGAACTGACCCACTAAGCCAAAATTAAATTGTACACATGGTTTCCCAAGTAAAAAAAAAACTATACTAAACTGTTTTTGAAATACATTTATTTCATGCTACAAATGATATAATAAAAATATCCTGAATCAATACATAAAGTCTGCTAAACTTGAACAATTTTGTTTTTAATGCACTTTAATTATGCAGTAGTAGTGCTGAAGTCTATCTAAAGATATATTGAAGTATATTTGATTCTGCTAAAATGGAACTATTGCAAGTATACTTTAGATACACTGTACATATCTTCCATTTAAATACATCAATAGTGACATTAAAACCCATTTAAAGCTTAATATGTGCATAAGTAGTACTCCAAATAAAGTTTAATTATAACTTCTATATATTTCAGGGCATGAAATTCAACCATTTTTTAAATAAATGTCTGTTTAGGAATTTAGTAAATGTCCAAAAGTGCCAGCGTTCTGTACGGTATGCATGTCTCTACATAATTGTGGCCATATGGTGTATGATATATTAGACATTCAGACAGATATACAGGATAATGTCTGAACGACTCTCATAATGAGCATCAAGGTAGGAGCGAGAACTCCCAAACTACCATTTTCCAAGACATGTCAATGACAAACATGCTTTCCAAGACCATAATCATAGACATCGCCCATGGTGGGCTAGACAAAACTATATTTTATCACTTTTTGTTAGGTCTCAAAGCACTAAATATGTGCTTCTGAAACTATCCTTGGAATTCTCATTATTTGTTAAACATCTCTGCATTATAAATGAGACACTTCTGGTGTGTGTACAGGCTGAACTAGATGCGGTTCAGGCCTGGAGAACTACACACTACAGCTTGACACTGGCCTACAGCCTGCCTGAGGCTGCCACGCATAATCTTCAACCGCATTCTCACTTTCATTATTTATCCATTTAGGTCTTCCGGCTAGACACTGATCCGGGACATAGCCCTTTTACCCTGAATCTAATCTTAGCCGTTATGATAAAAATGACAGGACAGGTCTAGGATCAGAATTAAGAGCACCGTCATATCCTAAAATTTTTCGCTGGGCTGTAATCCAAAAGTTCAATAATAAAACAGCCATATACAATAAAATTCATAAACACAAAGAGAAAGAGAAGCTTTGCGCTTGACTTGGCATCAAAAGCGGTACTCTTGTTTCTTTTTTGGCAAATTATCTTGCCCTCTTTTGTCTGGCGAGTAAACATCTTTATTTATCCCTCTTTCTCTTTGCACCATGTTTTGTCAGACTAAAAAGGGAGGATGTTTGTTGATTTTCTCTTCTCATATTTTCCTCTGACTAAATCTAGTGACTATATAAGCAATCCAAACTACTCTGAACACTGCAGGATGGCTCAAACTTGAGCATGAGGTCAGGAACTTAAGGGGTTAAAGTGCTTCTAATCCTTTTGAACAAATATATTAATTTTGACTCTGGAAACAAAGAAGAAGAAGAAGAGGAAGAAGAAGAAGAAAGGCAAGTACATATATA
>JAUMHE010000060.1:14342964-14374851 GCA_032359235.1 Enteromius mattozi
GGCCAGCAAGCCAGGAACGCGAGATTCGACCATTTTGATTGGCTAATAGGTTTGTCACTCAAATGTCAGAGGCGGGGAAAAAACCTCAGACTCCTGAGGTTAGGTAATCGCGGGAGTTAAAACCTCAATATCGATGCGATAAAGGTTAATTGTGCAGCCCTACCACCAATCCACCTTTTGGCAAACTTCTTTTCTTTCCAAGCTCAAATCACATAAAAAAATATATTTTTTCAATAAATAATGGAAATAATCAAATCATTGAAAATGAAGTTTTGAATAGGGTTAGGGTAGGTGTAAGAGGCATTACAATTAAAATTTTATAATGTACTACAATACTGAGGTGCTATTTGCAGTATAAACATCAGAAAATCCTGCTATTTTAACAGTGCAAACAGACTCTGTTGCTATTTGCACTTGTGTAAAGTGCAAAGTTGCAAAGTGCAGGGTTCGGGCCGGGCAGCGAGCCTCACACTTCCCAAGCCCAGTAAGGTTGATAACCCTAGGGCTTGGGAGCCCGTCGAACCCTGAGTCCTCTCCACGGACAGCATGCCAAACTCGCTTCGCCTTTTATTAATTACCAGTAAGTTCGGACTCGTGAAACTTACTACAGCACAAGACTTCAAACTTTACTTACTGTGTGAAAGAAAATAATACAACGAATCGTTACATCTCCGATCACCTCCAAAATGAACTCTTCACATTTTTCGAGGACCTGACATTGCAAAAAAGTCGCGAAAAGTTCAATAATTTATTATTGAATCAGTTATTTTTCTGGGTGTAATTGGCGAAGATAATTATAGTATTAAAAAAGGCTGACAGTCAGCAGTCTGCAGAAGATCAGAGCGGGAGCTCCTTTGTTCCATTCCTAATTAGCATCATTCTCTGTTTGAGAGAGCGAGTGCTGAAAATGCATGAGCTCTTGTAGACCCCTGAATGCGAACTTAACTAGACTGGGGGTCTGGATGCAAAGAAGAAAAATCACAAAAGGAGCTGGCAGGTTAAAATGCTGCAGTGACTACATGGCTACAAGGTATATGTACCTTGCTGGAAAAAAGGCAGAAGTCAAACCAGGCTGAAAAATACTGGCATGTGGCAATTTTTTTTCCCAAAAATTACATTATGTTGCTGCTTGTATTTTTTACAGCAAGTTTCAAAGTGAAATGTCCAAAGAGTAGGTCCAAAACCATATTTGATTTTCTTGGAAACCACTAATGGGCTGACATTTTATTATGTTGGCATGAGTGCAATTCTGTACCAGGTGAGCTACATTGCATGAAATTGCATTGGAAAAGCCATACATGGAAATGACGAATGCAAATGTTAAAATGTATTAGCTTACAAATCATACATTATTGAAAAAAATATTTTTGAGTATTGTGCAAGGAACTGATTGTTCATTCATTCCTGTAATTCATAATCTGGCCCGTAATCATAAAATAAATGCTCTGAAGCAAATTGTACATTTAGCAACGTTTTTGGACTTTTGCAAAAAATGTTGGCAGAGCAGAGGCACATTTTTCCAATGCACCTGGGTTGGCTAAAGTAGTTAGCTGGACCGTCTTGCTTAAAGCTAAAATGCATCCTAGATTCTGCTATACAGAAATCTGTGCATTCTTGTAAGTACACATGCGAAGTACAAGGACGTGAACTGAGAGCATGCAAAGTTTCTGGATTTCACTAAACACCCTTTTCTTCCTCTGAAGGGAAAGCACAACAAAAATATTGACACTCTAAAGACTCTAGTGTTTCTATCAAGCTCTGAGTGCTCAAAAGATGAGCAGGTAGGGGAGTGATGGGCAGTCAGATGCAATTACATTGGAGGGCACCGAGGCACGATTAGCTAGTCCTGTCACAGTTAAAAATATAACCACAGTACAGATGCTGAAATTGAGACGGTGTTTTGAAAAGCCACTCTTAAAGCCAAAAGTAAGACTGGGGAATATGCTGACAGCGCTGTGAAGACCTTCTTTGTTCAGGCTGCCATGCTTTAGCAAGCTGTTTGTGAATGTGCTTCTCTATGTGGGTCAGTCCTCATGTGCGGTGTATTTTCATGACCGCATCATATATATACTACTGTTCAAAGGTTTGGGGTCAGTGAAATGTTTTTGAAAGCATATTATACTCTATGTGTTTTGAAACTGTAGAAAATGAAATATTCTAGATGCTGTATACTACCATTTTATGTACTAGTTGAAAAACAACAGCGCAGATGTTAATATTAGGAACGCATGTTTTGTGGTATTACTCTGTTTCACTTTAAAACAATTCAACCTGTATGAAAAGATAAAAGAAATCAACATAATATCAAAAATTAATAGCATAGCATTTAAACAAATAAAATAAAATTTAAGTAAAAACTAGCTGACGTTCTTACTGAAGTTAGTTCTTTAATTTCACCTTATTTATTTATTTACTTATTTATTGATTGTCATTTTGTACACAATCAAGCTATAAGACACTGCCTTAAAATTCAACAGCTTTTATTTTATTTAATTCAAAAAAATAAAATGAAAATAAAAGCACCAAACATGATCTTTTCGATGAATGATATGCTGTCAATATTGCAGCACCAATTATTTTCATAAGCAAGAGCCCCAGTATAATATTCCATCATTTTTTCAATTATAGCTCCAACTTTACCTTCTTGTTTCTTTATGAATGCTTTGACAGAAAATCTCACTTAACTGCAAGCTGAAGGTCTCCAACAATCAACTACAATCACTTTCAACTAAAAATGATTGTTGGGATATGTCCATTTCTAAAAGAAAACTGCAGAAAAACAGAAACCAAGCCCTTCCACATGACTGCCAGCTATAGCAGAGCTTCATATTTGGTTTCAGGGAATGGTTCATCTGATTAATTCCATTATATAGTTTCAATTCCATGCAAACAGAAGTAAAAAATCATGAACCTATGATATTTGCAGTGTCACAGTATTGCAAGTATCCCACATAAACTAAACAGAAAGCCCGTAAGCTGAAGATCAGATGGATATGGTTTGCGTTATCCAGCAGGGTAGATTTACAGCAGTTATTAGTATCAGGTTTCATGTTCCTGCACCTCAAGCAAGTGATTTCTGACCAGACACACACTAACTCAATTTTCTGCTCAGTGCTGGTATCTCCCCGTATCTGAACCATTCAGACTGAGATAACTGTAATCACTTGGAATACATTTTTCTTCTCTTGCTTTATATTAAAGGTGGCTTTTTGCCATTGTGTTGTTTAAAATTAGTTTGTAAAACGCGGTGAGCTAAACAGTGGCTGGTGTGGAGACACATGGGTAATATCCCTGTGTTTGCATGTGTGTAAGTGAAGACAGGCAAATGAGACAAGTGTTTTGACTGTGAATGAGGTGAGTGTGTTCTTAAATCACCGCAAGTGGGTACACTCATTACCTTAAATGACAGCGACAGCACAGGTGCAGTTTGAAGGTTGAATGCTAATCACTCTTTCTCTGTCTCCCACTTTAGCTGTTTTCAAAGTGTTGAAACTGAACTAACGGTTATAGATCTGTCTATATATAAAAGGTTACGAAATCAACCATTGTTTTTAAAAAATAAATCAAAAATGCTTTTACAAATGAACACTTAAAATTAATATTCATCAAACAATCCTGAAAAACAAACACGTATCCCAGTTTCCACAAAAATATTAAGCAGCACAAACATTTTCAACACTGATGATAATAATAAATGCTTCTTGAGCATCAAATCAGCATATTATATCCAGCTGTCACATCATCTATCTATTTATCTATCAATAATGAATAATAATGTACATTATATACAGATCAGCTTTATATAAACCACAATAAGAATGGAGAAAATAATAGGCCTGAAGTTTCTTTTTCATCACAAACTCAACTGATTATGTGTCATCATAGTCTCTATAATTATGTCTTACACAGCGGTAACATATTTATGCTTTTTTTTAACTTTACAAATGTCTTCAAATACACTTAGAGGATCAAGTCGTATTATTCATGGCATACATTCACACTAGCAGTAATTGGCTGAAACCAGTCGGTCCAAATGTCTGCAATGGCTCTTTGTAAAAGAGAACAAGATTAAAATGAAGACTCTGCCACTCATTCATTCCTCATGCCAACCTCAATCTATCTCTCTTTTTCTCTCCCTCTCTATACTGCTATGTCCCTCTCTGCATCTATCTATTTTCCCTTGTCTCAGCACAGAGCTCTCAGTCAGACAAGAAAAAAAGACTCTAATGATGAAGTCTAAACCTCCTGCCAAATGGGATGATGGGTGACGCTATTCCAGGCAGGTGCCCATGTGCTGATGAAAAGAAACTCAAAAGTATGCAGCTGCTATTTATAGTCTCCCTCTGTCTTTCATTTTGCCTTAATCATACACACACAAACACACACTTAAAACGACTTATGTAATTGTGCTGGCACTGACTACAGTATATAAAAACACAGTTTAGTGTCTTTTTACTTTTGTAGTGGACAAACTTTTTTGTTTTAACTATTACTTAAGGGAAAAAATACTTTATATCCTGATAGTCAGTACATATATCCACAATAAGGCAGTTAATTTAATTAACTTAATTTTTTTTAAATCTTTTTCAATGCATTTTTAAATGCATTATTATTATCATTTAAAAAAGGAAAAGAATTGAAACACAATTGGTAACAGGGTTGCAAAAAATGGCAAATGTAATAAAAAAATTGAAATAGCTCATGTAGCCTAGTATTTAGTTATAGTTTTTTTAGGAAAAAAAATAATGTATTTACTTTTAATATAGTGCTGTCATACCTATCCTGTTTAGAACAATGTTTAGCAGTAACCTGATGCCTACTTATATATATAAATAATAATGAAAAAATAAAAAATTTTAAATAACTAAAGCACACATTCAACCATATCCTCCAGCGACATGTAAATATTTTCCAGTTGGCACCGTGTTGTTCACAGCAAGCCGTAAGTGTTGCCCCTGTCAGGGCTTCACAGTAGCTCCGAGTGCCGGGAGACCCTGGCTTTCTCTGTTGGCGGCATGACTACTACATCTCCCCATCATCAGCGGGTTACTGCTCACCCAGCCTGCACTTAGCCCACCTCCAGCTAGCGCTGAAATAACAGCAGACCCCTCTCTGAGCACACCTAGCTGCTGTCTGCACTCCAGATAAACACTGTAATGCATGAATTGCACTTCCTGGTGCAACTGCAGTGAGAGTTTTGGCATCCACACATTAAAGCTGATGGCAATGTGAACGCCCAGGTTGCGAAGTCAATGTGATTTTACAATGTGTACTATAAGTCTCTGGTGTCCCCAGAATGTGTCTGTGAAGTTTCAGCTCAAAATGCCCCACAGATCATTTATTATATCATTTTGAAATTGCCTATTTTGAGTGGAAGCAAGAAAAATGGTTTTAAATGCAAATGAGCTACTATTCCCCGCCTCCTTTTCCAGAATAAATATGCGCCATTACAGCTCCTACGTGCTAAAACATCTGTTTTGATCCTGATTGTCATGTTTATCATGCTGAAATCGTGCGTTTTAAACCATATTAGTTTAAAGCTCTAATATGTTACGGTTTTCTGAGTGCACACATCTGAAGGACACAGACAGAAAGTGGCTGCGAGTACTAAACTAAGTTCTCATTCACACACAAGTTTACATTAAAACATACGAGTTACAAAAACAGTTGGTTAATCATGTCTGTGAAGGTAAACAGCTGGGAAACAAATTGAACGTTTTTATTAGATCTCTGTAGCAGCAGCAATATAAGTTAGAGTAAATAAATCAAATCCACTGCTCTGTCTCCTCTGAGGCTCTGTTAGCATGTTTTGCTCAAACTTCCGCCATGGCATTTACACTGCTGTTGCTTGAGACATCACGGCGTCTTGGGTGTAAACTTATAGAAATTTCATAATGTGTCACCTTTAATCAATAGTGTCAATTTAATCATGTTTTTAATGTTTCTAAAATTGTACAGTATGTCAACCAAGACTCATTTATTTGATTAAAAAAAAAAAAACAGTAAAAACTTGTTAAATATTACACAGTATTAGAAGCCTTCAGAAGGATCGTCGGACACAACGGCTGTTGAAACCAACTTTACCATCAAAGAAATGCAATAATATAAAAAATATATAAACTTGAAATAAGTTCGTAAAACAGTAATATATCGCCATTAGGTCTGTGAGATATATTGCAAGGGATAATCATGCACATCTCGTCAGTAAAGTTGGTTTCTTGTTTTGTGGTAAATCTACATCACCTGTTTTCAAATGAAGCGGCAGTTAATACACAGAGCCGTAGATCACTGACAAGCTACGTAATTTCGTGTTCAGTATTGCAAATGATTTGCCTTTAAAACTGAACACCATATTGATCACCATAGTGATCTACGGCTCTGTGTATTAACTGCTGCACCATTTGAAAACAGGTGATGGAGATTTACCACTAATCAAGAAACGGGTTTTACTGACGAGATGCACATGATTATGCCGTGCGATATATCGCCCAGCCCTAACTGCCATCTGTTTGGTTAGCATATGAGAATTCCTCCAAAAACTTTTGTAATTATACCAAACTTTACCACAAGTATAGTCTTAAATTTTCACATAACACATTTAGATTTAAATTATTTGAGGCATGCAAAAAACAATTCCAATTTATACGAATGGGGTAATAATGAAATGGTTTGCCAAACCCATTTAAATAGCTTATGTCAAATCAGCAGCAACATTTGACCAGAACTGTCTCATAAATGTTGTTTTTTATGCTCAGATAGCATTAAAAAGTGCAAATATTTACCAAAATCGTTTATTGGTGTGAACGCGCCTTGACTCCAGAAGTTTAACGCTCAGGGTTATGAATTTAGAACAAACCTTAAATAGAATGTTTGAGGAATATCGAATACAGCAAATCTTGGCAAGCGCCGAGTATGAGTGTAAGGAATGTACAGAAAGCTCCCGCAGTTATCTACTTCCACTCAGAAGCTGCCAGGAGAAGTACGATAACCCCTGCAAAGAGCACACCACAGTAAATTTCACCTCTAGCCATCGCAACCGCAAGGACCTGACCTAATCTGACATTGATCATGGGATCGGCTTTGCTGAAGTTTTCTTTGTGCATTCTCTGAGCCTCCAAATCCACGTGATGTACTCAATTCTCATCAGCATCACAACAATTTAGCCTCGAACACCGTCAGGACGGTTTTTAATTACAGTGGCGATGTGCGTTGCTGATTGTTTCTGCCAATTCCTTCTAATTCCTATTTAAATAATTAACAATGAGACGTTGTCATCTGAAGTCAGACGGGTGCTGTCTGGTCTGGGGATTTCAACTGATATCTCATTAATCATCCTTGTAATCTATTGCGCAGGAAATGGGAGCGATTGAGGAAGTTGACGGTAGGAAATTGAGAATGTGTGTGTGCGTGCGGATCAATAAAGAACATTGTCTTTTACTGTAACCACTGACCCATTCCCTCAGCTCTCGTTGGCCCCTGACCCACATCCTGCTTTTCTTCCTTCTCCTCTCGGATGAGTCCGGTTCATCTAAGCCGTGGCACCATGACCCCACATTTCTCTGCTGTGGTCATATTTCCCACATAGAGCACAGCGTCCCGTCTCAACATGCTTCAGTGATGTGGGCACTCTAGGCTCAGCGGTCCCACAGGAACAAACAGATGTTGGATGTTTCTAAGGACGTTAAGGACATCACTATCTCTAAAGCAGGCAGAAATATAAAATTATAAACCAATAGGGAATAGTGTTTTTGAAAGTTAATGTTACATATTTGCTCATGGAGTCCCGTTCAAAAGTTTGGGGGCGGTAAGACTTCTTACTGTTTTTGAAAGAAGTGCTTTGTCATGTGTTCAAGAGTGCATTATTTGATTGAATTTTTTATTTATTTATTTGAAATATGTGGCACTGGCAGAGCTATTTTTATCGGAAATATGATTATTGTTATTATTACTATTTTAGAATTCTGTGATGAATGGAAAGTTCAAAAGAATGGGTTTTTGATTGAAATAAAAGTTTTTGTTGTTGTTTTTTGCTACACTTTTGAGACAATAATAATAATGTCTTGAGGCTGGAATCATTACACCAAGCATATACTATTACATGACCACCTGCAAAAAAATACATATCAGTTAAATTCATATTAAATATTCTTAGATTTTAGTTCACATTTTTATGTTGCAGTATGTTAGAGGAAAGAAATCTACTAATTACTGAAATTAGCATATAACACTATTTAAATAATAACGCTGGCTTAACTAGTAATGTGAATTTGAAACAGAGCTATCTGTGTGTTTGTGAATTGAAAACAATCAATATTTTTGCACTTCTGCTTGAAGGCTCAAAATTAGAAAAAAAGAGTTATATTTTTCTTTCAGTGCGGGTTTATGTGCCAAAAACATCACTTGAATGATGAAATATCTGATCATAGGAGGCATGGTGTGCACGTCTAAACACACAAAGGGATCTTCTGGAAGCAATCATTGGCATAATAGCTGTCAGGGAGAGCGAGAGAAGTTCAAATGATCAGTCAGTTTTGCATGTTAAAATGAGAGATGACATTTCTCCAAGAAACGTAGTCGGCAGGTCTCTGGTGTGTGCTGCACAGAGGTAGCTGAATGGATGTGTGTGTGAGTGTGTGTGTGGCAAGAATCTGCCCTTTCATCATAGACACTGCTGATCTTTGGAATGAGCAGATGACTTAATACCCCAACACGGCGCTCAAACAGAATCCACTATCAGTCACCAGGGAGGACAGATTGAGCCGAAAGATCTCTCATTTTCTCTCTCTCACTCTCGTTTCCTCTGTCCTGTTCTCTGAAGCCATATCTTCCATACAGTACATTCGCTTTGCTCTTTGCAAAGTAATATGTTGACAGTGCAGTGAAGACCCTACATAACTCCTAAGGAGTTTTGTACCTTCCAGTCCATGTTCGTTATCCTTGAGGGCTAGAAAAAAAAAACTTATAGCAGAAATGCATGTTTGAAATATACAGTCTTTCTCTACAAAAATAATGATGACTCATCCTTTCTAAGCTAGGTCACACAGTTTTATCCAATAAAATGCTCACTAGAATGTCTCCACCTCAATAAGCCCCATCAACAAATTCATTGTGGTTAACTAGGGCCCTATGATTTCTGCAATGCGCAAAAAATGCAGACCGAATCGCATCCAGTAAACCCAAAATGTTAATTTCATATTATATACAATAAGAAACTTAAATGTCTCAACTTAACTTGAACACGTCAAAAAAAGTTAAATTAACTTTAAGAAACTGTGACAAATATATTAAATGCAATGATAGTACTACTACTGATTATTATTAAAGCGTGTTTTTGTTTAAGGAATATTAACCAGAAAAAAAATATTTGGCAGAACTCATACAGCAGAAAAATGTAAACACACAACACATTATTTTTTTGAAAAAAAAAAGAGACAAGAGATAATTTTTTATCTTTTTTTTAAGCAAATAGTAAATTAAATAAATAGTAGTATTTGGTCAAATTAAAATATTAATAATTAAAAAATAAATAAATAAATAAATACATTTAAGGAAAAAAATAACATTTTATAGGGCCTTAAATATAATTTTGTTCAGCTTTTTAATAAATTACTGTTAAATTGTACCTTTCATGATTTCAATTAATTAGACATGTTTTTTGATTAATAAAAAAATGATTTCTAGTGTCTAGTTTAGTGGGAAAAAAAAAGAATTTGGGAAAAAAATTCAACTGATGTCATAGGGCCCTAGTTAACCGATAAAACGCTAAAAAGATCAAGAAACAGAAAACAGAAAAAACACTCTCAAATAAATAGATACAGTAAACATATTTTGATGCTTTACTGCACCTGCAAAAATGTGTCCTAAAATCCAGAAATAAGTTAGGGTTAGCATTATTTTTGCATATCCCAAATTTAATGTAATTAAACAAGTTTAAGACATGTTTATAACAAAATACATCAGTAGTACCCCACTCTTGACTTTAACTGGCGACATAATTTTCAGAGAGTAACCTTGGACGGTGAGAGGTAATGGTGTCCTTTATAAACACTCAGTAGGCCCAAATAGAGCTGATGCTTTTATTATGCGCTCCAAATGTACATTTACAGATACCACAGCTTTTAGGAGCAGTACAGGCCATGTGGGCAGCACCGGTGGGAATGTGTGTGTATGCGTGTTGGCTCTGTGTAAAAAGCCTATGTGAGCGCTGGGGGGGCTGCAGGTGGACTCAAAAGGTCATGGTAAATGCATTCTTTCCAGCTCTGCACTAAGAAAACATATTCATTCCATTGAGTATATGTGTGCCACATCTACAGGAGATGCCCTGCTATAGTTTTGACTGACAGAATCCTCACTAGCCTCGTTGTATTCACCCCAGAACATGAATATCCTTTGCCGTGTCAGATGGAGTTACCGTCACCCAACCAGGCATAACAGCAAGGTGAGCAACGACCGACTGCAACCGCTGCTTGTTACCATGGTACCCAGGAGTCGTCCTTTCGTCTTTCCACAAGCCTCATGTTCCTTCTTTTCTTTAGGGAACATCTCTCATTCACTCTTATTGTTATAAATAAGTGATGTAATTGCAAGTGCTAGACAATGCTCTGCGCTATTCAAGTGCATTTAGAAGTCTACAGACAGAATAAGATGGAACAACAGAAGGTTAGGTGTGGAAATATGACCTGATGGATGGATAAAACCCACTTTCTTTGCCTCTGGGTCTCTTAGGGAGAGCAGAGAGAAATGTTCTCACTGTTCATAACTTTATGGACATGTTAAATAACACGCTGGTGCAGTACGTGGGCCTGTGAAAGCGGCTGCATCGAAGAGCATTCATTCAAATAGGCGACGGCTAATTACAGTATTCAAAACTTAAAGTGTGAAAAATGCTAGAAAAAGTGCAATAATGAATTCATTTCTTATCTACGTTCCGTATCATAATGGCCGTGATGAATCACGTAATCCGATCAATTTCTCAATTGCTCAGAGTCTTGTTTTTGCGACTGAGTCAATACTTTGGGTTAAATTGTCTTTTAAAAATCTTGTGAACTAAAGTAATATTTTCCTACTTATTAGATAAATATCACTGTAATTTATATTGAACTAGCTCTGAAAGCTGACAGAGAGACAGAAAGAATAAGCAGACGAATAACAACATGCAGACAGTTCTGCCACTCTCAGACAGCAAAATATTCTAAGTATGGCATGAACAAGCAGGGCTCGAATGACAAAAAGCAGGCCCTCTGTAAAGCCACCATCCCCCTTTAGATTAATAATGCTGTGTGTTATGTAAAATGCACAAATTAAATACTAATATTCTCCACATATAATAATTTATAGGCTAAGTAATGGCGATTGTCCAATCAGAGTTCAGTATTAATAAGCTGTGCGCAAGCTTACAAATGTTTTCATTATTTTTCGCCCAAAATGCTTCAAGCGCAACACTGCGCAAGTGACGGCAAGGGATGCGTTCCATTTAGAAATGAAAACGATTTTGCAAAAAACACATCTCGACTCCAAAAGCATTCGCTGAATGATGCCTATTAGAATACAGTTGGATAATTTAAGTAATGAAGGAAAAAATATGACTGTGTGTGTTTTAAAATCTTTTTATGATAAGTAATACCACACAACAATCAGCATTTGTGATTCTTGATTCTTCACATGATCACAAATGTTGAGTTAATTTTATACAGCAGCTCAACAGACAAGAAGATAATTGAGTGAGTTACATTTTAGACACATTTGGTCTTTTTTCCTGCTTTGCAAATGAGATATAGTTACAAAGAAAGCCAGAGCAGAGCTATTTTGTGTCTCAGAGTAACACTGTGATGTTTCGTTCCTGAATTAATTACTGAAATGAATCGAGTGAGTGAATTATCCAATGATCCATTTACAAAGACAAGTCAAATTTTGAAAGAATCGTTTGAAGGATTTAATGAATCATCATAAAACACATGTGCCACCACCTACTGGCAGTTTTAGTGTCATATTTATCCATGACAAGCCCGTTATCGACAAAAATCCCCCACAAATAGTATATACTGTCATTTCTGTCAACATAGCAATCAATAAGAGGCATAATTTAGATAATTTGGCACATAGATGCACAGAGATTGTTAGTGTTAGTTTTACCTATTGTGAGGAACAAATGTCACCACAAATGAAATAAATAAATAAAAATGTCAGACTCCACAAGGAAAATAGCTCATAAACCAAAGTTAATTAAATAATTAATAATTAATTATATTTTAATTTTTTTTTTTTTAAATCACAGATATATTTTTTACATTTCTACCACTGTGAATATGAGCACCTCTACGGCCCTAATAGACTGATAGATCGACAAAGACAGAACGGCAGATAGACAGATGTTGCAGATACGCAGGATTTTTCTCCATTTGATTCCACATATTCAAGACATTTCTCGAGCTCTACTCTTGAGGTTTCCTTGACTTGCATGTCTTGCATTTTTCCCCTGTGGCTGATCAAGGAAAAGTTGGTTTATGGGCAGCGGCTTGTCTCTGCGACAGCTACATCCTCACTTATAAACTACAGCATTCAGCTCTACTGAGGGCTGCCAGCTATATCATCACCTCGCTATCAAATGAGCTCCCACCATTTCCCCCTCCTGTTAAAACGTCAGCTTGAGAGAAAAATCACCACCTTCAACCACTGTTGGATTTATACAGCACGGCTCTGAAAATGAATCTCTGCTGGAGTGCAGATAGAGAGGATGTGACTGTGTGGGTATCGAGACCCAACGCGGGCAATAAATTTGCCCACAAGGGGGTTCACACAGTCGGATGAGAGTTGTGTATGTGTAGGGTTTCTAAGTAGACCTAATGCAATTTCTAGCCCAAATGATGGTGTTGTGCAATCATAATGCATTAAAGCTCATTTGGTAAGATTTATGATATCCCTGAATTGAATTTAAGTGGCTTATAAGGATGTTGAATACAAATGTTGCTGTTCCACAGAGTTAGGCTCATCATTTATTAAACACTCTGTTGGTTTGAAATGCTCGACCCCATAGCTCTAAGAACACAAAATCTATGTGCAGAACTGCAAGTAAAACAAAAAAAAATTGTCTTGTGAATATAAGACTTTAACACTATCTGCATCTTTCATATGAGCACAAAATTCTAAAATCCTCTCCACATTACACTGTGTCCTAACTACATGCGATACCACAACACGTGATAAAAGGTATCTTTTCCATGTTAATCTGAGTTTTTGTCCTAACTAGCCATGACGGTAAGATGCTAAATTTCTAATTTAGAATGTGTTTCTATTTCTGCGACGTCGCGGCTAGAACAACAACATACAAACTCTAGGATAGTAGATAATCTCAGGTTATTATGCGCTTTATTCAAAGTTTAACAATATCCCCTGATTTCACAAACAAGGCTTAAGCCTAGTTCTAGACTAAAATGTAAATCTGAGCTGTTTCAACCGAAAGAAACTTGCACTGACTGATCTTAAAATGTAGCCAACTTTCAGGCTCAGAAAGTAACTGTAGTGATACAGGAGTTCTGTAATTGCAGATGTCTGTTTACACTGTTAAGTTGAAAGTCTGCTGCCCCCATTGTCATTCAAGTTTTAAATGCAAAACACAGTCTGTGGAAAGAAAAAAGAAATAGACGGAAAGAGAGAGAGAAAGGAAAACAAAGACGATAATGAGGATCAAACTGACAGCAGTGATTTATAAAGTGTGAGCTCTTCGCTGTGACTTTCCTCGGACACTGCTTGCACCTTCGTCACAAATGGGTGACACACACACATACACACCCCACAGCTGGTGGTTTTTGGGTAATGTGCTGCTGTGATTAATGTGTCCACAATGAGGGCTGTGTAAACAATGCTCTGCACAGCTGTTCCAGAAGTTGATTTTTATGTCTGATTCAGTGAGCTACTCAAAACCCAGCCCCACGCTGGTAATGATCTCTCCCCTGGGACCAATTGCAAACACACACACACACACACACACACATATTATATACCAACACATGCACACAGATACCACTATCGGATCCACAAACACTGCCAGGATGCAATCTCTCAACTTGAGCACTAATTCTCCGCTACATTAGGGAAAATGTGCACTTTAATTTACTGGTGTTGGAAAAGTGTGCAGCATTTTCTTCTCTGGAAGAATTAGACCACATAGACCAAGAAATCTATTTTAAATCACTCATGACACATGCTGATGCACTCTCAAGTATGAAAAACATCATTTGTTTGGTTTAAGCTTACAAATATATACAGTATACATAAAGTATATATAAAGCTTTATATAAAAATATATCATACATGGAAAGGTAACAATATGCAACTGGACATAGCTGACATTTCTAAACGCACTCTTTCTCCTGTTTCATAAATGTGTTAATTGGAACTGAGGTGAGCCTGCTTGATGAAAGCTTCGGTTACCTTACGACACCTTTGAAGGGGAAATCTTGAGCAGTGTTAACAGGCATGCTTTCAATAGTCTGTCATAATGGGATAAAACATGCTCCGTCTGCGAATGATGAACAATGTTAGCATTGATGTAGCACTTACAGTAAAAGCTGGGATACTCAAGAATGTAAAAGCTCTATTAGCCTAAAATATATTAGTGCTTGTTTTGTCAGGGCATGTGTAAAAGAAAGAAAGCGAGATGCTGTAAAGGAGAGAAAAGAAAAGAGAGAAGGTTAAAAGGTATGTGTTACTTTGGTGTAAGCGATCGTGACTATGGTTAGACAAGGCATAAGAAAGAAATATGATGGACTGATGGATAGAATGATAAAACTGAGGTTAGAACGAATGACAGACATACTAATAAGACATTTAAATCCACTGATTTTCTATTAATTGTCAATTAAAAACAATTCATGGTTTATTTTTTAACCGAAATGCTGGGTTCAGCCTGTTGAGTCATCTTGTACGTTGAAACTGTGATACTGTGAACCAACACATGTATTCCATAACAAAGTGAATTAACACTCACTTAATCAAAATTGTTTTGTCCATTCACATCTGAACCATTTTCCGTGTCCGCTTTTTTTCACACTTGCCATGTTTTTGCTGTCACAACATATCTATGGACATGAAAAACCATCACAAACCATTTAAACTTGGAGTCAGCAGTTTACTGTCAGGGATTTTTGTGTAGTGCCACGCTGTGCTGCATCCAGTGTAGACAACATTACTAATTATAATGGGTTCTATTGCATTTTACTGCGTCACGCTGCACCACTTGTGTCCAGTGTAAACACAATAGTTAATGTCACTTTCTGATGCTTCATTTGATTTTTCATGCCACATTATTGAAGATTAGTGTGGGCCAAACATTTTCTCTCATGGGCCAGATGTGGCCCAGATTTCTTACATGCTCACAGCAGTGTCTCCGTGTACCCATTGTAGCAAGTCCATATTTGTTTAGCAATAGCAGCAGATCTAGCCCACCAAGACATTGTCATACATGCAGTATGTTAATCTGAGAGTGGTACTGAAACAAAGAAAGCCAGACAGACATGTCCCTATTATGCCATTTCCAACATTGCCTTTAATGCAGTGTGTAATGTAGCTGTATGTGAATGTAAACGATCTGCAAAGTTGTAAATTCGAAAGTGCACGATAAATAAAGCTATTGTCTCTCAAAATAAAAGGATTTACTCAATACAGCCTAATGATGAGTCATTACTAATGAGTCATTAGAAACTTCGAATCCCACTTTTGTTATGGCTACACATCATGGGGTAACACAGTTGAATAATTCCCGCCTATGTTCTACATTGGCTGGCCTTGAACTACTTGACCCCGCCCACAAACACAATTTTACTGACTACTTTTACTGACAACCTGTAAGTATGATAAATAATAGATGCTCATATTTCCATTGAGCATTCAAAATACACAACTGCGTCAAAGGGCCTATAGTTTTCAATGCACAATCAGACCAATCAGAGCAGAGTAGGTTCATGGAAAGGAGGGGTTTAGAGAGACTGAATCTTAGTACTGCTTCGAATGAATAATTTGAGAATCCCTGGAAAATGAGGTGATATTAAACGCATATTTTGAGTAAACAAAATCATTTTTCATCTTGCATGTGTGTAAATCTCCCAAAACAATATTACAATTAAACATGGCATGATATAGGCACTTTAACTTTAGAGGCAATGTTTGTTTATGTTTCTCTAGATTGATGGGATTGAAATGAGCTTTTGTGTCAGTAGTGGCGTGATCGTGAAGTCTCGTGTTGACCCAAGGCTGTCTATGCATCTTGTTCCTCTCAGGCAGCATTGTTCATTGATTTAGGCTCAAGTTTAAGGGTTCGGTTTACCTAATGATTCCCCTGGTTCCTTTCCTGCCTGACCAGAAAATCTAAAGCCCTTGAGACATGCACAGTCTAGCGCTACTCAAGAGTGGACGCTTACGTACACAGTTTAGACTGAGAGCGTGAAAACAACGGCACGCTCGTGACACTGAAACAGCTCACTGCCATGAGCCAAAGATGACTGTGCATAAGCCGACACAAACGCTTAAACTGATACCCTCTGTTGTCGAAACACTGCAATTGGTGATAGATGAAAACGTATCCTTTTCATGTCCTCAGCGGTAGTGTCTAACCTGCATGCATACTGTATATTCTTTGTTACCAATATAGTCAATTTTAATAGCTAAGCTAAAAGAAAAGCAATGCAGTGATCACTGAAAGCAGTTTTTACTTACAAAACCGGTACTAATTTTATTGGAGTGCAAAGTTCTGAGAATTTATTCTTTAACATTACAGACATTAATATAGCCTGAGCAAAAAGCCTCCACTTAACCGAATTGAGTTGAATTTATAATCTATCTGCCTTCTGAAGATCCTTTAGTGTTTGTAGGGCATGTACACTACAAACACAAGCAAGCAGCAATCAAAACAGAAAATTAGCACTTGAGCATTAGATTTATAACATCATTTTATTCCTGCCTGATTAGAGAAGGTTTTTTGCATTTCCTTCTCAGTGATCTCAGTATGAAGGGACACTGATCTGTCTCGTCTGACCACTTGTCATCAGATCACACAAGGCGGATGTGAACATCAGCCGTATACAAGGACTTTGAGAAACTGACTGAATCGAAGTGGTAAAAGCAAACGTGGAAATAAAGCAAATTGCCCTTCTCCACAAAGAAATTATAATATTTTTCACAAAACTGTTAAAAGCACAAATAAAAAGGAAATAAACTGCCATCAGCAGAAAAACTCAGCCACCTTGTAAATTTTGAACTGGGAATCAATATTCTCAAATAAATACCAATTAACATTCATTTTACGCAGTAAATATGATATATATGGCAGTGGTGAGCAGAATAAGGCACAGCATAATTTTAAATAAAGGATTTAAAGTTCATCACCAGTGCAGAATTGTGAGGTACGTTTCTAATTTATGCAGATAAACTGTTACACAGAGTAAAAAATTTGTAATGCTGGCTATGAATGCAAACATTCAACATTCAAAGACTAATATTTGCTGAATGCTGGCAGCATATGCGAAACTATTACAGCTTTTGCCTTTCAAATATTAGTATCAGAACATTTATTAGGGCATGTACTAAAAAAACTGGTAAAAAAGCCAATGTTGCCTATTACAGAATTGAAAGATGCACCAAAAATTACTAAACTGAATGACTGAAAAATAGAACATAAGAAAGAATGATAGAAAGGTTTTGCTCAATATTTATATAGTTAATGTAGTAACAGGTAGCGTAAGCTGGTTTCTCTGAAAACCTACACCTCCCCCAGCTCCACCTGTCTAGATTTGCTATGGGATATATGCATTTCTTACATGTATTGTAGTAAGTCCATATTTGCACAGCAGCAGCAGATCTAGCCCGTCAAAACCAAATACATTGTCATACGTACAGTATGCTATTCTGAGAGTGGTATTGAAAGGCAGACAGTCAGACAGATAGATAAACAGATAAACAAGATGAATGAGTGAACGATAGATAGATAGATAGATAGATAGATAGACAGAGACTGAGAGTGTGACAGAGCAATTGGTTGGGGCTCGAGATGGAGTGGGACCCCAGGTGTGCCATCTTACACAGAGGAAATTGAGCAAACAGAGGATAAGTGAGATGGAGCACTGTGTCTCAGAGTCGCCAATCAAACTGGCCACTCTGCCCCATTAACACTCTCAGCCTCCCTTCACAAACTGAAACGATCATCAGCCCGCAGCACCCAGGACTCAACATGTTGTCTCTCTTATCTCAAGATGCTCTTGTTTTTGCTTTTTCTATTTTTTTTCCAGGCACAATCTCTTCATTAAGGTTGGATATCGTTTGAATTTCATCGATTTCGATTCTGATACTGATTCTACGTATTGATTCTGATTCTTATAGAATCCTAGTTTGGTTTCCATTAAGGCACAAATAAATAAATAAAAGTCAAACATTTAAATGTAAAACATATTTATTCTATTCCTACAGGATGAACTTCTGCCTGAGGTTTCAACCAAAAAATACCACAGCAAAAGCAACTAGACTAATACAAATTTCATCCTCTATTTTTTTGGAAATTTGGATCCAGTTTTAGAACACCCAACCCAGAAACACTTTTAACTTTAAAGAGTAAGGCTGATGATTCACAGGGCAGCTTTTTGAGCAATGTTACTGGGCGACTTTAGGAAATGTTGCCGTAAACGTTCAACCAGATGAGACACAGGGCCCAAGGCTGATCAAAATTATCCAAATAGAAATTTGTTACCCATTCTCAAGTGAAAAGTGCCCAAGCAACATTGCTCAAAAAAAGTTGCCTGGCAAAATTGCTCAGAAATTTGCCCAGTGTATGTATCATCAGCCTAAGTTTAGGAAGACATACTCAAACTCCATGACCATGATAATACATGGAAAGGCCAGCAACATGCAGAGAAACACTCCACAGGCAGTATGCAAAGAGAGAGAGAGAGCAACAGCGAGAGCAAGGCCCTGGGTGGTTGATGTGTGGGTTTGCTGAAGCAGTGCTGTTGAGTGTTTCTGGCAGGCTCCAGATGTGCAGAAGCCCAGGGGCCCAGCGACGTGTCGCTCCCCATGAACCAACATTCCCAGAGAAACAGAGAGAAAGCAGGACAGGAGGTGGGCAGGATGATTCTAAGTGTACAGAGGTGGCATTAGTGAAGGGATGCGAGACATCTAAATAATAATAAATAAATTAATTCATAAATAAAATGCTGCCAGAGGCAAACAAGGCTTACATAAGTCTATTAAAGTGCCAGGGACTGTGTGCAGGCAGACAACCTTTTGTTCCATTGCAAGTCATGAGTTGTAGATGTGACTCAAGATGATAGTGACGTTCTTCATAAGGCAATAAGGCAACTATTTGTTTTAAAGGCTTCTTTTAAAGAATTCATATGAAGAAGGATGAGGAACAGTTCTTGCTTTAATACACTATAAAGATTATATTTACATGTATTAAGTTTCCAAAAAGTTTTATTGGTATACAAACAAACTAATACTTTAATATTATATATTCTATTCTATCCATTTATTAAACAATTATTACAATAAAATAAACATACACACAATTATCTATCTATGTATCTGAAAATAATTCATAGTAATACATTTTAATACACAGCAGAACTTCCACATGGCTGGATGGCAAATCAAATGAGACATTATATTCACTGGACAAAATTCTAACAAATAACATTTGAATTGAATTTCCTAATATGACTCAGACTGATTGTTTGAATGTCTTGCATTAAGCTTTTTTTCTTTTCAACCAAGACCGGACCTCACCATCAGATGAAATTCTCATAATAAACCACCTCCATTAGCACTAGTAGCTAATTTTGTGGGTTGGGGAATATAATTGGCCCCATTGACAAAATCTCAGACAACTCTGCATGTGTCCCTCTCAGTGTGTGTGTGTATGCGTTAATGTGTGAGGGGGTGCATTATATTTCCACCCTGAGCCAGTGAGAATTAGCAGCTCTGAGAGTGAGCAATTGCTACCAACAAAACTGATATTTCTCCTGCATATTCTAAAACATACCAAATCCAATACTGAACCCTTCTCTAAAGTACAGTAGAAAAACATTTTTCTCCAATTCATCTCCAACGTAAGGTGGGAAGAGGAAATGTGCAGGTTGGATGTGATGTGTTTTAAATTCAACCTTAGGATTGCGAGTTAAAAGGGGGTCTGTCAACGCAGCGGGACATAAGTGACATCAACTATACACTCCAACACCTATTTTAAGGGTTCAAATCACCACCTCAGTCCTGTAAGTGCACATTTAAGTGTGTGTGTTCGTCCTGTGTATGTGTTCATCTACACGTTACCGCCTAACCCTAACCACTATGTTTAAAATAGCATCTCAGAGCAGCAAGAGTTCAATCCCCCTAACAGAGGCAGCAGCACACAGCTCAAACACACCAGTGCTAATGAGAGATTACACTGGCTTAACCAAATCACTCACGAAACAATGGTCTCTGTAAACACACACACACACTGAGCAAACATTAGCAGCTAATTATACGCATTATACTATACTGCAGATGCATTAAATATGCTAACATGGACCCCTAAATTGCATTTCTATTATATACATGACTGGATAATGATTTTGTTTTTTAGAGAGCACAAATTAAGTACAAAAAAAAACATAAAATCATTTTCAAAATATATTTTTTACTTCATTTGTGCTGTCATATATGAATAAATATGGGGTCTAGAAACATTTTTTACTCAGAAATTGCTTGTGAATTTCACAATTATTTACAAAAACATGGCAAGTAACACAATGAATTAAACATGATTTTTTTAAGACTGAAATAGTATTTATGTAAAATGTACTCCAATTGTATTTGCAGCTTCAAAAAATATATTTTTTACGCTGTAGAAGTACACCTTCTCTAGAACAGTACTCTAATATTTTCAAATTAAATCAAAGCCATTTTTTCTCACTAAAATATATTATTTCCTGCATCAAAATCTCCCACTGCCTCTATGAGCTTTAAATTAGGCAATATTGTTTTTTATCTTGTGTCTCTCTCTCTCTTCCCCTTTAACAAGTCCACGAGCCAGTTATGCGAAGGCAAGACTGCTGAATATCCAAATTCAATTTATGAGTCATTAAACCAGAGGACCACATTAATATTTCATCAGTCTTATTACACCAACAATTGCTGGGGAGAATTCTATAAACACACAGACACGGCTACAGGAGCATATGTGACCATGCACACATACATACGCATATTCCTTCTGGAATCTTTTTTAAATGTCTGTGCGGTGACAGACGTGCGTGCCAATCCCCACTGAATAAATCCCAGGAAAAGAACATATTTATACACATACCTGCAAACCTACTCATATGAAACACATACACACAAAAGAATTATGCCTATGAGATTTAATAAAGTGAAATATTATGCTTAAATATATATGTAAATAAAAATGGAAGAGTTTATAATTATAGGCTAATTCACTGCATACAAATGAATTGCTATTAATTACTTTAAAATATTATATTATCATTATTAAAATAATTTGCATATAGCATTAGAAATAATAAATACAATATATTTTGCCATATACATTTTATGCTATATGCAAATCAATTATATATATAAAATATATAATACCAATTCAACTGTTATGCAGTTTATCAAACAATTACATTTATTTAAAAAATAATAATACATATTAATTAAGCTTTAATTAAGCTACATGTATATATATATGTGTGTGGGTGTGTGTGTGTTCGTGTTTTAAAATAAAAAAGTAGCAGAAAAGTAGCAGAACACACACACACTCCACCTTTCAGGAGTTTGCATTTTATTTATTAATTTATTACTTTTGCATTATTTACATATTTATTCATTAAATAAAGAGTGGAAAAAATAAAGATTTGGGGAAAAAAATGTAATATAATATACTGTACATGTATAAATATATATTTACACACACACACTTTTTAAAGAATTAATGACATTTTATTACAAACTATACTATAATTCCATAAAACTAAAAAAAACGTTAATTCATTTGCTTGTTGGTGTAAAATAAATAAATACTACGTTCTGGGTTTTTAGTTGTGCTTTTACTTTAACCCTCCGTGGCTTCTGTCTCCTAATCATCTGCTAAAAGCCTGGAACCAAATCAAAGGCATGAAGAGGGAGGGGAATCTCACATGGGCATTGTACTGAAGATCAAAGTTATGTTAAAGCCCCGGAGGAGGTAAAGTGGGGTCTGCCAGGCTTCTGCCAGCATTCCCGCAAGCCACAGTGATTCTGCGGCTATTAAAAGGCTGGCTGGATCCGGTTGGCTTACGGAGAAAGACATACTGCAGGGTGCTGGGGGGCCAAAAGTGCAACAGAGGTGAGGCCCCTTGAGACTTTGCTCAATGTTCTCTCTCTCTTTTCGTCATGAATAATGCACAGAGCCATGCTGACCTTTCTATCCAGGGTTCACTTATACACTGGACTCAGAACATGCTCAGTTCAACTCGTTTGATCAATGCACACGGAAGATTCGTCCCAGGATCTCACGGCTTTGTAATAATGCGCTCAGTGTATTTCTGCCACCCTGTGTTATTTTTATACCGACATGCCAGATTTTACAAATGTTTGTCAAATACTGTATATGCTGTATATATACTGTTTGAGTTGTTATTGCTGCAGGCTGCAGTTTAGGAAACATTTCTTGACTAAGTGAAGAGAAGATGCGGTTAGAGAAGCTGTTTATTTACCAGGCTGGCAAAACGCCAGGTACATTCTTCCTTTTAGTCCAGTATTTTAGTCAGTTTGTTGCAGCGTATGCACTTCCATTATTTCTGGATCACTGTATTTCCCTTAATTTGAGATGAACCATTAGATGCATACAGATGTGTGCTTCTACTTCTCAATTAGCGATGCTTCTCGCAAAAAAGATATTAAACCAAAATGATTTCATGTTTTACATATACAGTATAAAGGTGCACTCTGTATTTTTACTTGGCTTAAATCTGATTTTCTAGAAGACTGATATGGCTGAAGTCATTAAATGTAAGTGCACAAATTAAAACTTCATATTTATACATATATATATATAAATATTTTTTTTTTTTTAAGAAATGCCTTATGATAAAAGCTGCATGTTTATTGATACAGTACAACAATATTGTGAAAGTATTTAATTTCAATACATTTTAAAATGTCATTTTCCTGTGATTAAAATATTTTTTTTTTAGAAGTTTTAGAACCTATTTTTGTGTAAACGGCTATATACAGGTCTATACATTCTTGCTAAATAAAAGATTATTTTAAAAAAAAAAACAACCTGAATGGAAGTGCACTTATTTTATTATACCTAAAAAAATCCTAAATGCACATTAAAATTAAGAATGAATTAAGCTCATTTTTATTAGCAAATATAGTAATTTTATTGGCACAAAAAAAATAATTGTAATGCAATACTTAATATTCCATGTTTAATTCAATGCATCGCTTACTGTTTTTGCAATTTTGAAATTTAGAAGCAAAATTTTTTCAGTGTGCTTTGTTGATGGTTATGCTACACAAATTACATTACATAATCAGATTTATATTTGGGGTAAGCAAATAACTTAGTTACTTATTGAATATATACATCACACTATTTACCATGTTAATATTTAATTTATTTATTCATATTATCTTCCCCATACTAGTCATATTGGCATAAGCAATGTGAATCATACCACATATACTGTATGCTACAAGCAGTGCAACGTGACATAACAAAACTCCTATTATAAGTCAATCAATAAACCTGTCTAGACTGCAAGCTGCAAAACATCTATATAGAGGTATAATTGTTGCATGGAAAGCATGTCAAGGACTACAAATATATTCCAGCAGCTGAATTGAAAAGGAAATAAGCATATTACTATCATTCTGGAAATGACTACAAGTAACGTAATAATGTAACGTCAAAGTAACATTCCCCATATTGCTTATAAGTAATTTAACCTCAGCTGATTGAACCACACTTCAAAAATCCACAAGTGTCACTTCAAAATATTATTCTATTGCCTGCAACACTCAAAGAGCAAGACACAAGCTGAGAACAGGATCCATCTTCAGGTTTTGCCGTATGTATGTGTGTGTGTGTAACCCAGAGAAAAAAAAAAAAAAACTCACGCTCAGATGCTCTGTCTGCTGGAGAGGGTGAGAAGAGATGATAGCCTGATTAAAACAAGATGTGAGGTCTGAAAACATTGATCCACCAAATGCATTTCATATCAGCCCGAGTCCTGAGACACGGGACCTGATTAAAAGATAATGGCACATTACTCCCTGGAGCAAAAGGTAGCGAGAGAGAAAGAGAGTGAGAGAGAGAATGAGAGTCTTCTAGGTGACAGAAAGAGCCTGGGCACTTAAAGCAAGAGAGGACACGGCATTCATCGGCTCTGAAATCCATGACTGCTCCTTCACGCTAGACCTGCGCGATACAGGCAAAAAATCATATCATGATATTTCTCAGCTTTCTGATGACATTCGAGATAGGCTTGATGCTTATGCATTTTCACTGAAACCTTTTTAAATTAGGGGAAGTGTGCAAACATGCAAACAGCCTTTGAAGTCAATTATATTCAGAATGTTTAACCCAAGTAGTAAAATTATAAAATATTTATAGTTTGTAGTATTTACATACACCAATATACCAACAAACAGTATAGTACTAAACAGCATTTATTACATTGATTTGCTATTACATTTAATACATGAATATTTAAAAGTACACATTTAACAGCGTTTAAAAAAAACAGAGAGGTTGTTAAAACATCTTAACACTCACATACCATCAGAAACAAATTAATAATAACTGGGAAGAAATTAGTCTATTAATGTGAATAATTAGACTAAGTTGTGATGCCAGACTGAGGTAGTGTTGATTCATTCTCGTGAATCATTTCATCAAATAGATTTAAAGTCAAACTCAAAACTGCTTAAAGAAATGCCTGTGCAACAATTTTATTGTACATTTTATACAATATGTAGGTAAATATGATTGTTGATTAGTATAAATTGTTATGGTGGTGAATATGATCATGTATGTAAAAACTGTGGGAAATATCCATTCGTTACTTTTAAACTATTTTTTTAAGGCATTAAAGGTGTTAAATTTAACTGGACATGTCATGGACTGAATAAAATAAATATATAAACAAAATAAATTTAAATTAATTTAAATTAAATTAAATGACAAATACAAGTAAACAAAATAAAAAAAAAACAAATGACAAATACAAAAAATAAAATAAAATACAATAAAATAGAATAGAATAGAATACAATAAAATATACATTTCACACACCACCCCACTGCTGCAAATAATATTGACACCCATTTTACCGCTCCAGCATTGACTACCGTCACACGTCCCCTCCTCTCTCATTCAGATCTTTCTATTGACTTCACAGGGATCATCCTTGCATCTGTATTCCAAAGAAGAACCAGAGATTCTATTCAACGTATACTCAACACACTAACACCTTAAGGACACTCAGAGGGCATCCTGAGCCTAACTGCTGCAAGTACTGTACAAAACATGCTTTCATAATCAGGCGAGTGACGTCAGCCCTTAATCAAAACGTTGTGAACTTTAAAGTCTCGCCTCTTTTTCATTCAAGGTTTCCAACAACAATAAAAAGATTAAAAGTCTTCTGAGCTAGCAAGTCAACCTTAAAAAGTCATTTGGAGCTGCACATAGTGAGGAGATAGAGAGAGGAGAGAGAGACTGCTGCTCTTTCAATCCCTTTTCATCACAACAGAAGCTGACAACTGACAGCTGCAGCCCTCCATCTGACAAACACACACACACACACACACACTGTCATCACGGGCACAGTATTGCCCTCAGAGACTGCAGGTATCCACAGTATGTGACAATAACCAGCTCTGTTATGCAGATCTGCAAACAAACACACACACATATACTCTTGAACAGCCCTGGCAGAGTTGGCAGAGGAGAAGGGAAATCTTGTAGAATAAAGAATAATGTCTACTTATTTCCCTACTCACTGCTTAGCCAGATCCTCTTGGCCACTTTGTGACGTGATGTCCATGAATGTATATCATACATCTAAATCTGAGTGGCTGGCAAATCAGGCTGATATTATTAATCTAATGAGAGATGTGTCATAATTACAAGTCATAAAGTCATGTTTACAAGACACCAGGCTGCTACAACAAGCACTTCCAGAACGAGATGCTCGATTTGGCAAACTTTGCGTGACGACCTGAGAGAGTCTTCCTTCCTTGCTGACTCTTCTTTAAGTGGGTGGTTCTTGGCCAGAATAAACTGAAAAGTAGACCAGCCCTGCATTTCACAACATCTCCATATCCCTGCCTGTTTGTGCAGGTACAAGCTCTCTTTGGTATCGCCTCGGTCTCGTTTTTTGGTTTTGACGCACGTTAAAAACTGACCGACCAATGAGATTTCAGCTTTTGTTCACGTGTGGGGAGCTGCTGAAGCTACTGTACACAGCTTGGTGGCGCTCAAGCACAAAACGGTCTTGCCGAACACACAAATTAAGTAGAAGAAAATGCACCGAGGCAAGATGAATGTAGAGCTGCTGGTCTCGTTGTTTTCTTCATCACTGGAGCTGCTGCTTGAAATATCTGTGTTTTTTGCCAGTTAACAAAGAAGCGTGTGTATGGTTTTGACAAGCACATGCTTTTTCTGCTTCTGTGTCAAGCGAGTGTCTGAAGCATAAAAAGTTGTGCAGCGCCACCTTGTGTTCCGGGGTATTTCTGTTTTTCATTAAGCACCATCGGCTCACCGCCAGTGAAAACCACTTGGATATGAACAGCGAAAAATTGTGCGCGATAATCGGTGTGTACAGGCCTTAAAGCAACAAAAAATTTATCCAGTTCAATAAAATTATAGAAAAATTGTACACCCTCAGTTATGTAAACATAACTGTCAGTCACTAAAGACTAATTTAGCTCTTAATTGTCATCTTGCAAGATTCCTTTCTGTTGATTTTATTCTAGGCCATTGTAGTCTAGTCATTATGGAAATAAGCTATATTGAGTAAAAATGATTATTACTATTTTTTTCCTTTCATTGCCTAACATACACTTTTACAAAATACTTTGTTGAATTAAAGTGCAAGAGCCTGAAAGATACTGACCTGACTGTAGAGTTAGAGCTTTGACCGGTTGATAGAACTGTTGTTCCAGAATCAAGAAAAGCTGCTCACCCAGGAGCCCTACTCATGAAATCACACTGAGTGTCATTTTTTGGACCTGCTCTCTGGCTCAGAAAGTTTTCATGCTTTCTCTAACAACCCAAATCTGATCCTCGCTGTCTCCCCCTTTTTTCGTCTACTCCATAAGAACCATATGATCGCTGCCTTAGCCCGCTGGCTGTCAGACGACTGTTTAAAGAGACAATTTCTGTAGTCCATTACGACTGATAAATTGGATTTAGACCAGAGAAGCGGTGCGAATGAGTGGCTAAATACAATGCTTGACACATTCTCTTGGCTGAGAAATGCTTGTGCTGGCTGCGACGGCTAGAGCAGTAAGACAATTATCATACGGAGAATGGCAGAGTCCTCCATCAGGCCTAAAAACAGAAGCAGGCAGACAGGCTTGGGTCTCAGCTTTTTGGAAAAAGAAACTGTTTATGCAGGACACTCTTCTCAGTTTTTTTTCCTGCTTTTGCTCATCTCAGTTTGGACAGTATTTGGAGTTTGTTTAGCAGAGCTGAGCCAGGAGCTGAAATGATCTGAAAGGTTTTGTTTAGGCATATATATATATATATACACACACACACATATATACATATAGCACCTTTGTTCAATTTACAGGGATAATATCTACTGTATAACAGTAAACTAGAGTTATAATAACCTCAGCATGTTAATAATTTTTTTGTTAAATTATAATCAATAATTTGGCAGACATTTTATTATATTTATTTAAAAATAAATACCATAGTAATAATAATAGTAATTATTATTATTATTATTATTATTATTAATATGAATGAAAATGTAATCTAACCTAATCTAATCTAATATTATACACATTTATTTGGTATGTAGCTGTTTAATAAATGCAATCATCACCATCACCACCACCACCAACTTTGTTTTACAAAACAGTATTTTATACAATATGTAATAATATAATAAATGTAATATAACACTGCATGACAAATAATGTAATAATAAATGAAACTATACTAATGATAAACACATGAATTATATATATATATATATATATATATAAAAAATTTTTGCCTCCATCTATACATTACCCCTTAAAACAAACATTATAAATATTATTCTGATACCTTTATGGCTTGGCTGAAGACTGCATGTGTCATTTTAAGATGATGACATCGTAGCACTCAAGACTGGATTGAAGTTATCAACCATGACCCCAAAGTCGGCATCTAACTGCCAAAATATTCTGTGAATGAACTGTCCCTTTAAATATGCCGGCTTCATCAATGGATTCAGTCAATTAGGATTCAGTGACATATAATGACTGCTAATTTGTCAGCGTGTGATTTGAAAGCATTGAAAATGAATTCTTTTACCATTCAAATGCTAATTGCACAGTTATTTATAGAGTATAATAGTGCTCCTCTTCATGCTGGCTGAAAGACAAAAGCTTTTGTGACACTTAATAACGCACACACATACACACACACCCATGCAAAGCCGCACAGATGGAAATCACACAAGCACAGGGCTAAAAGATAACCTTAGTCCATAAGATTAATGAAGAAGCGTTTCATAACTGCATGGACAGCAGTTCCGCTCACCTATTTGTCTTCACAATATTGATAAATATGCAGTCGGCAACGAAGCCTCCAGTTAACCTGAAAGTGCCTCAGTTACGAAGCAATACGAGACTCATCTGCTGAGATAAAAATGGTTCAGGATTCCAGAACTGACAGGTCTCCTTCAATGTGTCACGGGTGAGCTCTCTCACAATGATCTCAAAGCATTCTCGTCGGGGCCAGGCGGCATCTATCCGATACACAGCTTTATATCGGGCCATTAAGGAACTAATATCATGATTTAGGCCTGCGGAGCTGTCGCCTTTATGGCCCGAGTACGTTTTTTACAAGCTGCGCAGATTAGTTTCTGTCTATCGCTCAGGGTAAAACGTGTAATCTAACATCTCATAAGACCAAGAAAAAGGGCGATAAGAGTGGAATTTTTCTTGCCTTTAAAATCTAACCTTCAAAAATGGATTTGCGAGTGTGTCAAGATAAGCCGGGAATATAAACTCTGACACATCGCCTAAATGGCTAAATGTGCAATAACAACGCTTTAAATAAGACTGCCATTCGTGGTTTCAGCGTTTGTTTACATGCTACTGGAATATTATTGCCTTGCACGTTAAATAATCTGAGGAATATCTAGAGTCAGGAAAGAGGCTGGATTTGCTGCTATTATACGGAAATGTTCCATAAGGAACCTTTAACGTTCATGGAACTTTTCCAATACACAAAGGGTTCTTAATACACACTACAAAATAAAGGTTCTTTTCTGGCATTGATAATCCATAAAGAACCTTTACCTTCATGGAAACTTTCCAATGCACAAAAGGATCTTCACAAACTCTTAAAAATAAACAGCCAACAGAGAATCTTTAACATTCATAAAACCTTTACATGCTATAGAGAAAAGGTTCTTTATAGTGGGGGGAAAGGTTCTTTAGTTTGATAAAATGTCCTTTTAAGGAGGTTCCTTGGGGAACCAAGAAGGTTCTCCTACTGCAGAGGTCCTCAACTCTGGCACTTTCCAAGAAAAGCTTCAATCTTGATCAAACTAAAGTTTCTGGCAATCCTGAAGACCTTAATTAGCTTGTTCATGTGTGTTTCATTAAGATCGGAGCTGAACACTACAAGAAAGTGGCCCTCGAGGGCCAGAGTTGCAAACTCCTGTTCTACTGCATTACCACAAAAACATGCATTCGTAACCTTTATTTAAGAGTGTAGCAGAACTAGGTTCTTAATCTGTTCATAAAACGATGAGCACTGCTCATTGAAAGGTTCCTTGTGAACAAAAATAAATAATATGTAATTGTTTTAAGGGATGCTCAGGTTACATTTTGACACAAGCCCTCTCTAAAAATGTGCCGATGGCTATGCGCCCGATGTGCCTGGCAGTGCAATCCTCAGCTGGCCAGCTGCAGACCGTGGCCCATTTAACAATGTTAACATATTTATGGAGGGGGAAGCTGAGATGATGGCCAACTCATGAGTCCTGGTGACAGGTACTCGTTTAGACCATCTCCTCTGCCATTACTACCCCTCCCTGATCAAATGGAGACCATCTGTCTGCATAGCGACACAAGTACACACACACGCACACAGACAGATGTAAATGTCTGAACAGCACGGCCCTCGATGATGAGTCTCTGCGTCTCCCAAGAGCCGCATCTGCAAATAATGATAGATGCTGGTCATTTTTCAGGGATTGATCCTGTGCATCTTCTCTGGGCCTGTGCCGTCTGCAGCCTCCGAGCGCTCTCTTCTCCGGCTCCGTGGCTATCGCGCTCGATCCTGAATAATAAATATGGGCTAGCATTTCAGGCCAAAACTGCAACTCATCTGAGCTTATGTTTCCTCTAAAACTAGACTGAACGAAACATGTAATTCTAGACCGACGAGGGCATCGTTTTATGAGGGCCATTTTGGGATTAAGCGATGTAAGTGTCAGTGCAGCCTTAAAACCAATTAATCTGAGTCAGTTTCTTTGGTATCGTTTTACTCACCATGACCTAAATTTCTTACATATGACTGAAGAACCAAATCCTTTCAAGTCCAAAACAGGATGTTGTGTAATTTAGAACTGAATTGAGAATTGCTTTTAAATTCCAGTGAATTTCCTGAATTTAATTGGTATAGCAGCAAGGTTGCAGAATTGCCATTTGAAATTTAATGCATTAAAATAGAATTAAAATAATAGCTAGAACAACAGAAAGCAAACAAACAAACAAACAAACAAACAAACAAACAATAGATAGATAGATAGATAGATAACGATGACAACAAACGAAAGCAAACGAACGAGTGAACAAATGAACAAAAGATAGATAAGTAGATAGATAACGATGACAACAAATGAAAGCAAATGAACGAGTGAACGAATGAACAATAGATAGATAGATAGACAGATAGACAACAAATGAAAGCAAACAAATGAGTGAATAAACGAACAACAGATAACGATGACAAAAAGCGAAAGCAAATAAACAAGTAAATGAACGAACAATAGATAGAGAGACAGATAACAATGACAAACAAAAGCAGACGAACCAGTGAACAAACAAACAATAGTTAGGTAGATAGATAATGATGACAACAAACGAAAGCAAACAAACAAACAAACATTAGATAGATAGACAACAATGACAACAAAGGAAAGCAAAGGAACGAGTGAACAAACAATAAATAGATAGATGACAACAAACGAAATCAAACGAACGAGCGAACAAACAATATATAGGTAGGTAAATAGATAGATAATGATGACAACAAACGAAAGCAAACGAACGAGTGAACGAATGAACAATAGATAGATGGTAGATAAATAATGATGGCAACAAATGAAAGCAAATGAACGAGTGAACGAATGAACAATAGATAGATAGATAGACAACAAACAAAAGCAAACAAATGAGTGAATAAACGAACAATAGATAACGATGACAACAAACGAAAGCAAATAACCAAGCAAATAAACAGACAATAGATAGAGAGACAGATAACGATGACAAACGAAAGCAGATGAACCAGTGAACGAACAAACAATAGTTAGGTAGATAGATAATGATGACAACAAACAAACAGACAATAGATAGATAGACAACGATGACAACAAATGAAAGCAAAGGAACGAGTGAACAAACAATAAATAG
>JAUMHE010000060.1:14380534-14397062 GCA_032359235.1 Enteromius mattozi
ATAGGTTAACGTTTCGGGGCTGACACGTGATGAACGAACAACTCGGGAAACCAGAAACTTGTCAGATAAGAGGCGAGGTGAGCGGATCATAGATTAAAGTCCCAGGTAAACAATGAATTAGTCTTTTATGTTTCTTATAGCATTATAATTTGGTCTTGTTTGCAGTGTGATCCACGTTTGTGTAAGATGTGTTAGAGAGGAAACAGGTAACGTTTACATTATATAAAAGGAACGAAATGCACGAGATGTTACTTTGTAACGCGTTACACCCAACACTGCTAACCACATACTATAGACATGTCTTACTAGACATGTTATAATAAGGGTCTTACACATTATATCTGGTTTATCCATGAGGCTTCAGTTTAACCTAAGAAAGTTTAGATATGATAAGTTTATGATAAGTGAAATTATTGTGGTGCATTCATGACAGTGCAAAGGTTTGAGCGAGTGAGAGTGAATCATCCCAGCTAGCCCAATCAAACCTCTCCTTCATCCAATTTGCTAAGAAATCAGATTACTACGCCATTCCAGTGAGCTGCATTTAATTTCATTTGGTTTTATGTCATCAATTCACCCTTCTAATTACTTTGCCACAATTAAAAGTAGGTGTGAAATTAATCTGATTAATTCACAATAAAACAGCCGCACAGACGCCTTCAACAACTATTATTCTTCGCATCCATTTGGTCATTATTATTGTGACTCCAACACTGCTCTTTGAAAAATACAGATATGTATGCATGAATACCTGCAGTGCCCACATGAGCACCAAACCCAACACACAGAATTTGACTGTTTATACAAAAACTACCATTCAAAAGCTTGGGGTCAGTAAGATTTTTACTACTTCTACTCAGCAAGGATTTATCAAAGTAAGCAAAATTAGGAGTATAGACATTTATAATGTTACAGAATATTTAATAATTCATCAAGACAATTCATAAGAAATGTATAGTACAGTTTCCTTTAAAAATATTAAGCAGCACAACCACTTTCAACAATGATAATAATAAATGTTTCTTAAAAATGTTAAGATAACATGTTAGAATATTTTTCTTAACAATCAGGTGATGCATTTTTATGCTGAATGCAGTCCAAGTCCACACATATACATATTTTTAATATCCATACATACATAACATTTGTGCTTCCCAGCTCTTGAAAAAAATAAAATAAATACCAGCCATCACTGATGTAAATGCATCCGGTTTATTTTTATTCAAGCTGAACATTTACATTTATTATTAGAAACTCTAGTTAACATTACTTGAGGACAGTGAAAGCATTTCTGATTCATAATCCATGTCGTCATATATTAGGAGACAACTGTGACTCAGGTTAAATATGACCCAACATGCACCTATGATATTGGTAATTCTCATTCTCAGGAGCGTTCTGGAGGCAAGCAAATTTATGTGAAAAAAAATGAGGTTAGTTTCTCTCTCTGTTGCTGGGCTACACCTCCAGTCGTTAGTGAAAAAATAAATTCAACAGCGGCCAGTTTATCTGGCCAAAACCAGAGCGACCCGAGCCTTCATTTGGTAAGGGGAGAGGAGGAAGAGAAACACTGCAGCCTGGGATTGTGTCATGTCACATTCTGCTCATCTGTCAATGTAGTGGATTATTTCTTGAGAGACCAGAATTGGCTTCCTGGAATCAGATCGCCATCAATCTCGGCTGAGAGTGGAAAGCGGGTGGGGGCCCGTCCTGCACGGACTCATGGGATGTGGACGGCTTGGAGCCGGTGCCTGAACAGGTGATGGAGCAGCGGAGCGACTCAACTCGTTACTCAATATAAGCCTCAGCTGTGACTGAGTTTTTTTTTTGTCGTTTTTCAAAAAAATAGGGTTTTGGGGGACAGAGAGAGAATTCAAAAGCAACCAAATCCAGTTTGGTATTCATGACAAGCTCCTGTTATAGGAGGTAAGCCGATTTCTGCAGTATTGTGAAATGCCTGAACTGCATGGAGGATTACACTTGTACAGAGACACCTCTGACCTGACAACTACTGTATCCATCATCCTCAGACAAATAATGATTCTGCTAACTGCGCAGCTGAAGCTACTCGACTGAATCAATTCTGTATTAAATGCTTGAACATGTTCGTTTAAACACATTTGGCCTCTTTCTTAAAAAAAGAGAGAAAATGTAAAATGGTATCAGGAGACATTGCAGGCTGGACTCGAACCTGCATTACCCACTTAAGCATCAAAACTCAACGTTCAGTATCTGATTACTTGTTAAAGGCAGTACTTTGCAAGAAATGGCCAAAACTGAAAATTGATTTATTGAGTGATTTAATACCAAAACCAAAAATATTAAAAAAAAAACCCTGCACTTCCTAAACATAAGCACTAAAAGGTTGGTTATTGTTTTGTTTTGTTTTGTTTTTTTTGTCTAGCTGGAACTGTGGACTGTTTAAACTAAACAATTCTTCCTGAAATAAAAGACACTGTCCATTATTCAGCACAACATCTACAATCTTAATTTCATCATCAATAATAAATGGTCATTAACAGGGAATGTGGAAAGATAAACATCTGCCTTAACATATTATCAGTGTCAAGGACATCAGCCTGCATTTCATCATTTGCGAAAGCTTTTGGCTCCGGCACTTAAACTTCCACCTTGATTATGGAAATACAATTGCTCCCGGTTACATGGACGCACTTCTTGTCTAACCCACAGAGTAATATGGTGCTGTTCTCTCATATCTGGATTTTGAAGCATTTTTGGCATTGATATAAAATGTTTGTCCTCGAATATCATCGGTGGGGGTGTTTCACAGTTAAATAAATGATGACAGCTTTTCAAAATGAATCATGCTCTGCTTTCCTTTACTCAGTCTCATTTTTAATCTTGGATACTTCTTTTAATAGGCTTTGATTGCTGGATAATAGCACCATGGATAAAAAAAAAAAAAACACTTCAAAATGTTAGATCTCTCTCCAGGCTATGGAGATCTATTTATATTTAAAGGTCTTCTTAATGAAACTAGAGATGGTTTTAGAATTACAAAATCAATTTTAATTCAGGTATAAATCATAGTTTTTTTAATTCCCAGAAATTTGCTTCTGTCCAAGTGATTATTTCAACAAGGAGTCAGTGTATTATCAAATTCTGAAGATTAATTACTTTTTTTCCAACCTAAGAAGAATTGCACATACGAGTGGAGATCAAAGAAACAGAAGTTCTAAGCAAGAATCACATAAAAACAAAATAAGTAAATATAAATTTATAACAATAAAATAACAGAATTTTAAAAAATGTAATTTTTTTCTTGCCAAAAGTCTGAGCTTCACATTTGTCAAGCAGACCAGATGTCCTGTTAAGATATCCTCCAAATTCAATACAGTCAGTTGAGATGGAAGAAGTTAGCAGGTATTACAGAAGGGTAGCCAATGATGTCTCTAGACCTGACATCAAGAGAGCTCATTAACAATACTGCCAATACACCCAGCTTTAGATGTTTGTTGATTCAGTTAGCTACAAAACAGGGTCTTTGTGGGAAAGCTTGAGGAACTCAGTGACATCTAATTAGCCTGTTCCATGTCTTTGCATCTTTGCCATTATAAAGGAATTACATAAAAAGACTCCATTAAGCCTGGTTCATCTAATAGATGAACTATTTCGCCACAAACCTAGAACCATAGACAAAGATTTCATACTTCGAATTATGATTCAGTCACAAACAAGGTATCTCTAAGAACTCAATCTGTTACTGAATATTTTTACACAAAAATACACAAGTGAATTTTGGTTCTGCCATGATGGTCCAACGTGCAAACGATGTTATCTTTAAATTTAAATAAAACCTCTCACAAATGTTGCAGCTTAAACATGTTTTGTTTTTTCATGAAACACCCCCTCCACCCTGGTTTAGTTTTTTCTTAAACAAACGAGCCAGACCATGAGCACTTAGCAAAACTCAACAAAAAATCTTTATTGCTGTATGGATGCGTGCAAGCATGGGAGCGTGTTTAAAAGCTACAACCCTCCATTACCAAGCCCTTTTTTGACCTTCCTAACACCAGAGATGTGATTTCTCACATGTGTTTTTGTCTAACTTTTCCATATACCGCGAAGTAGGGTGGGGGATGATTTCTTTTTGTTGTTCAGCCGACCCCTTCAATAATTCAGGGAACACTTACTATGGGGCACGCTCTTCTTTGTACATCTCTGGCACCATGCTCTGCTGGGCCAGATAAAAACCTGGAAGCATGGTGTTAAAAATTCATCTGGGTCTTTCTGACGTTCATCGCGCTTTTCTCTCCTTGTATTAGATTAATGAGTTTGAAGTGCTTTCTGAAGCTCTCTCACATATGTACGGTGTCTTATAAGATGGTTAACATTAAAAATAAATGAATAAACTATGAAATAATTCAGACGCTAATCAGCTCCTGGTGTGCACCTTTTTTAAAATCGATAGTAATGAAGTAACGAACACATTTACTACATAATCTATAAGGACAAGATATTGCAAATATTTAATAAGCACGTAGTACTCGCACTCGTGCAGCGTTAAATTGCTTTGTAGCTCTTTGTAGCCTTGCTCTGCTGCTGAAAGTTTGCCACAATCGCTTTCATTTGCATACTTAGTGTTGAAGAGAGACCCACCTTACTGTCTCTCTTCCCGTCAGGCCCTCATAGCGAAACACTACTTAATTGCCAAATACTTCCATAGAGCGGGCGATAGACGTAAATTGTCATTTCCACCAGAGCCTCTGTGATCAAAGCTGCTCGTATTCACAGCATGCTGATAGGAGAGTTTAGCCTCAAGCCTGTCTCGCACGCACATGGAAGTTTGCAGTCTGGGTAACTCGCGATGCGAAACCCTTTACAAGCCACTCGTTGAAAGCAGAAAACAAAGCATCTCGAGCTTGGATTTCTACGTAAATCTCTTTTTATGACTGAGGTGGGGCACAAGAAGAAGATAGCATACCAACCACAAAGTTTTATAAGCACCGCAATGAGTGCTTTATAGATTTGAACTGACTTTTATGCAAATCTGATAGCGATCAAGTCAATACATACTCATCTCAATTTCAAAACACGAACATACACAAACAGAACATCTACAACAATTGGACTTCCACAACTGGTTAAACACTTCAACGAACGCGTCACTGATTCACTGATTTAAACAAGTCACTGACCCAGTATCTGTATGGCGTTGCGGCCCGGGCGGGTCACATGATGCTGTTGGATGGTCTCGTACAAAGTGGCATGGCACAGCAGTAAGCAGCTAACACTTATCCACAGACACAGGAGCCAGGACATGGCAGGAGCACCGGCTGAAGAGAAAAGACATCAAAGACAGAAGATAAAAGCAGTGTTTATTCTATCTGACACACACCTACATGCACACGCTATTTCAGCCCTCAGCATTACTGAATATTCAGCCGTTAACAAGCATAATTTCACACAGTAACTTTATTTAAAGTATAATTTAAAAACGACAATGCGCTTTGAAATCAACAGGTATAGTAAAAATGACCACTGAATGATCATTAGATATGTTTAAAACCACACTAATTAATCTAAAGGGAATTTTTTGTTTGTTTGCATTACTTTATGGTAAGTCCTTTCATAACTAGTGCATAACCTTGGATTGATCAGTATTGCGAAACAGGAAGACAAACCAAACAAGTTTATTTATTTCTGCTTAATTATATAATGACACTGTTTTCGGGGTCAAAACATATGCTAATCCACTAATATCAACCAAAACAGTAATTGACAGTATAGACAGCGATGAGTCAAAATACTCAATACACAAATTCTTGGAATGTTTAAACGAGTCCCAAGTTTTCTCCAACTTTAAATTTGTAAGACAAAGGCAGACATCTGTATTGCTATTAACACTTAAATTACACCTCGGCTCATCTCCTAACGAAAAATTACAAAACCCCCTCACTTTAAATGGCAAACAGTGTTTAATTAATGGATGGCACATTTGAGTTCTCCTGCACTCTTCAAACTGACAGGCGGGAGCATCACTCAGTGTACCCTCAAATGACATTGAAATTTCCCATGAATATTCATCAAGACCCAAAATTAAGCATATAATTATTAACAGCACATTGTAATCCCCTTTGCTCCACTAAAGCCTCCTTAATCCACAGTTTTGTCGAAATGTGAACTGTTCCCAGAGGAGACCTATTCTTTCCCTGGCTGGCAAACTGCCTTAAAAACTTCAACTGTCTTCTTTAACACTATAAAAGAAGATTTAGCACATGCAATCAAGTCTATTGAAATGCAACAGAATACATATATATAATTCTTTGAGTAAAATGACCAGCCTTGGACTTCAGAAGGTCACATGAACCTCAACACCGACGCAATGTGTTTTGTTGCAGATCTTTCATTTTCCAGGTAATATAAGTCACTTCTCTATATGAGATGTTGTCTGGCAGGTTAGTGAGAGCAGCTCGGGGAGTCGGTGCTCGCAGCTACTGTATAATTAATGCACTGATCTGACAAATCATCTCTTTGGATGCTTTTACATGTTTTACTCTATGCTCACCACCGTCCTCGGACACACCTGCACACGATCACCGCAAGATATTATTATGTACCCTACACACTTAAAATGAAGTGCCTTTACATTTCTGACGGTAGAAATAAATATAATTTCTAATATAAATAATGATAATAATAATTTCACATATATTATTCTGAGAGAAAAAAGAAATATCTACATACTCTGTATTTGTTCTTGCACTACATTGCAACTGTTATTATTACAAAATACAGCTCATGTGTGATATTGAAGATATAATATCATATGTTCATTGATGTCACAGCAGCAGCACTGAGCTTAGAAAGGGCTGGCAGGAAAATCCTATAAGCTCATCTGATCTGCACCGTATTGAAACTGTCAACTCTTAGCATCTTTGATTAGCACGCAGGCAAATTATCAATGACTCAGAGAGGCGCACAGACATACATGCTTAAAAGTGGCTAGTCAAGTTTTCGGCTTCAAAAACGCACACACCTGCTGACTTTCTAGTCGTTCTTGCAAACTGACTTCCCATAGATTTTTTTTCCTTCGCATCCTCCCATAACAGAACTAACACATTTAATCTTACCTGTGAGATACCGTGAGGAGAACGTTAAAGAAACGTGCCGTCAGCTGTTCGTCCAATATCCTTAGCACATAAATCCATCCATGCTCTCGGGAAAGAGCTTCCCAGCAAAAGTTCCTGTTCGGATCTGCGGGTCAGAGGGGGGATGAGGAGACTTTTGTTCCCGCTCCTTCCCTTGATCCCCTCTTCTGTTGTAAGTCCTTCTGGCTGCAATCCACGGAACACAGTCAGGCTCCCGACAAACAGAAACTCCCGTCACAGCTGTGAAATGCTGTCAGAAACTAGCTGGGATTTGAGGGACGAGAGGTTTGTCATGTTACCTTTAAATCACCAGAGAAGCAACGTCTTCCTCCTGTTTCTCAGCCTCCTCACGCTTCTCTCTGAAGGTGAAGCTTCTTTGGGGGATAACAAGCTAATTTGCCTCTTCACTTTTTGGTCTTGCACATGCGACGGCGCTTCTCTCTCTCTCTCGTGCGCTCGCTGTCACCGTCCCTCTCTCCTCTCAGCTCTTCTTTCCCATTGAGAAGCCACTCAGTACGAGTCTCTCTTCTTCCCAGTGTACTGATTGGTGTGCACACGCATGTGTGAGTGCAGGCGTGCTTGTGTGTATGACAATACCGCCTCGCGAGTGGGAGAGCGAGACGCATCAGACCTCTTAAAGCAAGACTGCCCACTGTAGCCGAACGGAAAGGCACCTATACAATTGATATAACCTTGTATGCATGTGGATTCTGCATGCAGCTGCAGCCTGGAAACAAGACAGACAGGATGGTTCAATTTCACAATATGCTTCCTCTATTCTTCAGATTTTAGAGGGTTTGAACAAAGAGACTGAAATATGCTCAGTGCAACTCGCTTTTAATAGACGGGTGTCCGCAGCTGCGTTTGCAATCATCTCATTACTCTGAAATTGCTGCTGTGTTTCTTTGCCTGTTTGTACAATCTAAATGGCTCTTTGTGTTGCGCGTGGCTCTCGCTGGTTGTTGAGTGTTGCCAGAATAAAGTTGCAGCTGGCACGCCTGGCACACAGAAACAGTCATCCCCTTTATGCGTGCTGATGCTGTTGTGGGAATTCAGTGGTTTTTATTATCAGAGATGATTTTCAGATAATAAAAAATGTGATAAATGAAATAAAATAAGTAATAAATGTAACATGTTTTATATAATTTGACATTTGACATTTCACTTTAAAAAATTACAAAATAAATCTAACCTTTAAAAAGTAAAAGTGGGGGAAAATCCCACTATGAAATAAATATTTTTTTGAGGTAGGTTCAGATTAAATTACCTAGTTATTGTAATTACTAAAATAAGAACATAGTATGAATAACAGGACTGTAAAAAGTGCTACTAAACAGAGCTGTTATCTCTTCTAAAACTTCCTAAATTAAAATCTTTATATATAAACATATACATTTGTATTAAATTAAAGTTGTTATATGATTACATATAATTTATATTATTTTAACCCATAAAAATATTAGAAAATTCTGAATAATAATTAAGCTATATGCACAAGTAAGTGTACACATGTGCATAAAGTTTAAATTATATATCCTTTTTATATAATTTTTAAAAAATATATTTACTTATTTAACTTTAACGGTATCAGATATTCTATATATTTGTTAATATATTTATCACTTGTTTATTTTATTAATAATATAAATAAGAAAATAAGCAAATATATTTAGAATATTATTCATATAAATAAAATAAGATACTTTAGAATATTAACCTTAAAAAAGTAGCTTTTATTTTTGTTAAATATAATTATATTTAAAAACTTGTTTCATATAGTATACGGCCCTGACACAGAATAATGTGGTTAGAAAAGTATCAATAGAGTGTATTGAGCTTATTAAGTAAAATGATACACAATTTTATATATATTTATGCCTTTTTATACTTTTCTAACCGAATCTATACTGTATTAGCAACAAAAACCACTGTCTCTCGGGGGCCAACTGGGATATGAAATGAAGGCAAACCAAATCTCTTGAAATTTTACAGGCGTATGCTGAGGCAGTCGTGTCAAGATCTACTCCTTCTTTCCTGACACAACTGACTACATTGTGACATTTCAGTGACAGTAAAGCTGACAAATGCTGCATAGAGCAGCTGGAGCGGAGAACCTGCACACGCTGTCGTCACATGAATATCTAAGGGTTGAAAAATATGTGTGAGAGCGTGCGCGAGTGTAGATGAGCGAATCAAGATTGGACAGACAAAGTACTTGACTTTCCCAACGGATGCTTAAATCGGAGATTCATTTCTGATGGTAGGAACACGGTTCTACTTGAGCGCAGACAGTGAGCCTAGCCAAAGGGTGTTTCTCATCCTGCTGTTGTCTGAGATGCTCGATGGTCTCCACTCGCAAGACTGCCAAGACTGCGAGTGGAACAACTGTTGTTAAGGGGTACAGGGGAAAAAATACAGCGTAACGAAACTGTGAAAGGCAGATATTTATTACTTTCTCAGCAGGGTGCCCTAAAGAGACCAAGGCACTGGTTACCTGCTGAGGTAATTGGCACCTGTGTGTAACTGTTAACAAGGCATTTTTTTGCACGTACACTAGCGACAGATGATGCATTTTACCAAATCGCATTACAATGGCTTGAGAAAAAAACACATGTATTTATTTCTCATGTGTTTAATTTTACTTAAAGTGAGAGTTCGCCCAAAAATTATAATTTTGTCATTAAAGGATTAGTTTACCCAAAAATGAAAATTGTCATTGATTACTCACCATCATGTCGTTTCAAACCCGTAAGACCTTCGTTCATCTTCAGAACACAAATTAAGATATTATAGATGATATCAGAGAACTATCTGTCCCTCCATAAACAGCAATACAACTGAAACGATCCAAGGTAAAGAAACATAGTAAAAACACAGGTAAAACAGTCCATGTGACATCAGTGGCTCAACTTCAGTTTTGCGACAATAGCTACCATTCTTCTCCCATGATTTACGCCTTCCGCCATTTTAGAGAGTATCACAATGCATCTTTATCACAATGCATCACAAATATCTTAATTAGTGTTCCGAAGATGATCGAAGGTCTTACAGGTTTGAAACAACATGAGGGTGAGTAATTAATGACAGAATTCTTATTTTTGGGTGAACTAACCCTTTAATGACAGAATTATCATTTTTAGGGTTAAGTTAAGTTTTCTTGGCTGATATGACTAGGAACTATATTTTCACTGTCGCATGGTACACAATATAGCACAGCTAAAAAAGAACCAAAAAGGGGCAACCATCAACAGAAGCACACATTTTGTTATAAGGCTTCCAGTCTCAACAGCTCCATTGATTATAATGAGAACAATCTAGTTTTGACAAGCTGACATGGTGTGAGGAAAAAGGGAACCGTAAGTAATGAGGAAAAAGTTTATGAGTCCCTGTGAACTTTGAGCACAGACCTTGAATTTTATTATGGTCGCCGTGTTGACCACTGCTTTCATCAGAGCGTTAGCACCATAATGTAATGGCCGTGACTCAGCAAAATACTGCTGCTAAAGATGAAGGACTTAATGGCATGGACGTGAAGCACAGAATGTGACAAAATGAGTATAATTTGTAACTAATGCACTGCCACAAAAGCACAATGAAGGGGGAGAAGGTGGAATTAAGGCAGCAGGGTTAAAAAAAAAAAAACTGAATTAGCTTAGATGAATGCATTAGTATTTGACTAGCTGTTTTTTTAAAACTCCTTTTGTGCTGGCCGACTTCATGAAAATGTATGGCTTATGAATATTGCTCATGTTTATTTTAGGCGCTTCAAAATCACATTTGTGTTCAGTCAATGTTGTGTGCCACTAAAACTTGAACGTCTTTCTCAACACGTCTTTCTCAAAACATCTTTATATGCCTCTAAGGACGACTTAAAAGAAAAATCATCCAATTAGCAGTTTCTCACGGCGATTATGTATGTTTATGACAGCGATGCCGTTCCGCGTCTCATTGTTTTGTCATCTGGGGTTTGGTTTTCTCATTTATTACTTCTTTTTTTTTTGCATCTTGAGGCTTGCGTGTTTGAGATGCCACTGGCTTTATCGTTACTGTAGCTTTCAATCTCTACACTTTTAGTCTCTCATCTCTTGGGCTGCTAATATTTCCAAGCATCTGTCACCACTGTCCATGCCAAGCTGGGCAAGACGAGTCCAAACACCAGGAGCCAGCTGTTCGCATCCAAGTACCACCGATAAATGCTGGTCTGGTCCTGCCACTGCCCACGATTGCTTCATGTCGCACATTAGTTGAGCAATGCCTGAAAGGGACAGTTCAAGCAAAGATGTAAATTCTGTCTTCATTTACTCCCCCCTCATGTCATTCCAGACCAGTATAACCTTATTTCTTCTGTGTAACACAAAGATACTTTAAAAAACATCTTGTTCTTATGTGTCTGTACAATGAAGGTCAATGGGATCCAACGTTTTGAGTTCTGCAGAAGAAAGAAAGTCTGGAAAGAGATGAGGATGAGTAAATGACAACAAAATGTTCTTTGAAGTTGGTAACCAAGATTATATGGATAGTTATGAGGCTTACTGGGGCGTACTTTTTGGAATGCATGTTTTACAGCAGTAGATGTCTTCACAGCGAGACACTCCAAAGCAAGAAGAGGAAGTGCACTCAATGATTCATAAACTTAGTGGGATGAGTGTCTGAAGCACGTATGAAGCAATCTTGCTTCGCTCGGAGGTGCCTCAAGGCCAAAAGGGCCTGGAAATGAATTACAAAAGCAAAAACAACAACAAAAAGAGTTTTGTGTGATCCAGACAAAGACAACATTCATCGCATACATCTGTGTGTTTCTTAAAACACGAAATACTGACTTGTCCTAGATCAACCTTTAGCTGAAATCAAAGTAAAAATGTTCTTAAATCTTAAAACATCAGACATGGGGAGAAGATCCCACTCTGAAAACAATATAATTATATCAGATAGGTCAGCCCACAAAACTTACGCTGAAGAACACTGCAAATGTTTGAGATTATATATGGTGACCATAGTCCTCTTTTTAATCAGGATTTTAAATTGCCTATAATCTCCAAGTTTTAGCTTTGTTTTGCTATTGACATGCTTTTTAAATCCCTTATACATTAAAAATACACGTTCTGCATTGCTTTACTGCTCTCTATAGAACGTGCTTTCTAGGGGTGTGCAATATATTTATACATTTTAGACACCATGCTGCCTGTTTTTGCTCTATTTCGTCAGCAAAAATAATTCCACACACAGCCATAACACTGTTTTGTGTCTCTGAGGAACATGACAATGTTTTGTTCATGAATCAATCAACCAGTTCGGTTCAATCTCAATGACTCATTTGTTAACAGTGATATGCTGCTCCTACTGGCGGTTTATTTTACATTTAAAGTTGCTTTTCATTATTTAAATAACTTTAAATAACAGTATTCAACGTTTTGTTCAATATATCAAAACATTAATATAAAAAATTGTCTATGGTAGCCCTTAAGATACCGACACATGCAGCAAAGTATCTAATTATCGTTGTCAATGACATCAAAGAAAATATCGGTATATTATTTTTTTGTCAACATCGCACACCCCTACTGCTTTCTCAAATAGCATAATTGATCAGTTATATACAATGCCTGCACACTATTGGTCAAAGTACTTTTTAATCACTACCTTCAGTAAAGGTAACACAGGATTCACATTTCACAGTCATATTAACATACTACATTATTCACACTAAAAGCGTGAACCATTGTGTTGCGTCTCTTTTACTGAAATCAAAATGGCGTAAAAAGCTTTGTGGGTAGAATTATGAATGACTGACTCTAGTATCCAATCGAAAATGTATATTCATAGAAGAATTACACAAATATTTCTGTGCTTTCATCCTGGGCAGGGTAGTGTGCAAAGCTAATGCATGTCAGTGGCAAATTAAGGAAACCAATTAGAAACATATACTAGACAAAAAACATTGGCCAAGGGAATGAGTTTGTGAGCTAAATTAACTGAATTAAACAAAATAAGGCTTGTTAATATTAGTTCATAAACAATATTTATTTTCTAAGTAGAAATTCATGCTAATTTTGGCCTTAAACACAGCTTTTACAATTATCAAGTTGCAGTAACGGTATTTATTCAAATATGCCTAGATAAAAGGTTCCTAATTACTATTACTATAATTACGATGAATAAGTTTTAGGGACCCCCATAACACCCCACACCCATTTCCGCCTGTCTGTGTCCTTGTCTTTTGAAAAACCCAATGTGTCATCCTAATATTCGTAACTTTATTAGTCACCACAAGGGATCTTATGCTGGAGTTAGGGTAAAAGGTGAAATTGATTTGCCTGACTGCAGTGTTATGAAGCTGTTTGTCTGTTGTACTGACCTGATTAAAACTCCACAGTAAATATTATGTTCCTGTCTCCTCATTTGAATTTCAATGCAGGAGCTGCACATGGCCCATGAGTAAAGCCACATTCACCTAAACAGGGTACAAATGTGATGTATTTGTATGCAATGTCTGCTTTGTTTTACTGCCCAATTTTCAGGAATGGTGCAAACTTGGTAAAAGCACAGACATAATTAGAAAAGGTAAGTTCATAATAATTAATTATACTGACTTCATCCAAATACAGTACAAGGTATTTTGCACCAATTCCATGAAGAATGTCCTAGATCCCCAAAACCCCAAAAATGTCAAAAAGTAGTAGAAATATTTAGTAGAATTCCCAAAATGATGTTGTCTGAAGTATTTTATAAGACCATTAATGTCCTTTAAAGCGTCACATACTTTATAATAGCATATAACTAAATCTATAGATTCACATTTTAACATCAAGTCATGCAAAATGCAAATCATTACATCAGTAAAATAAAAACAACAGAAACAAAAAATATTCAGTATTATATAGGAATATCAACCAAAATCAGAACAGCTAACTTGTGAATGTGTTTTTAAATTATTTAAATATTAACTTAAAATATCTTGGAATACTTCATAGGGGTTCGGCTGACAAAAAAATTTGCAAATACAAATTTGTTTGAACAGGCGCAGCAAAAGGCTACCCCTTGGGGTCCTAGGCAGACTCCATTCAAAACATTGTTGATGTTATTGTGCTAAAATACACTTTGCAAAATTGGTGCAACTAGTTAGAGAATTTGCCCCAAAGGGTATTTAACATCGCAGCATTTCTCTATTTGCTCAATTATTAGGTCTTAATTAACAGTTAACAAAAAAAAAAAAAAACATGAATAAGCTTGTTGTTTCATTCTCCTCCAGCATTTTGAGAGACAGGATTCCTGCAGTTTTCCTCAAAATCAATATTTATGATAGCTTAAGGACTGAGAATGATGTGGAACGTTGCGTATTGAAGGCTTGTCTTAATTATTCCCTCATGGTAAAGAAGAAGGAGCACACAAGCCTACGCGCTCTAATTGACACAGTGTAAAACCTCCCTCAGGTGCGCGGCACAGAAACCGGTAAAAAACAGGGTGTTTGTGCATTTTTTCAAAGAGTCTGGTTTGAAGAAGACTGCGGGATGAGACAGACTGAGACTTTATATTTGTCTCTGAGGTGTTTACGTGCGGAAGAAAGAGTGCAGATTGGTGGCTTCTCGCGATCCCCGTGGAATAAACCATCTATTAGCGGTTAGAGAAGATACTGAGAGGAGCTTGGGTGTTTGTTTTGTGTTGTATTCTCTTTTCCCTCTCACACAAGATGTTTGAAGTAGGTCAGAGATGTTGTGTCTGTAAAGTGTGGGGACCTGTGAGGCCTCAGCAGGAGATTTCTTCCAGCCTTCTCACAAGGAGCAAAATAATTGAGTGATATTGAAATACTTTTTTTCTTTTTCAAGGCGCCTGCAATGGTAACATACTGTACCTGATTCAAATCAAAGCCTGCATGGGTTCCTGCTTAAAAGAATAAGTTGAAAGTGATAGTTCACCCAAAAAACTAACATTTACATTAACACGTTACTCGATCTAAATACAGCAAATAAATACTGTGAAATATCAGAATTAATTACTTGTACTTTGCAGTTAGTGGCAATTACAATGCAGTCCATTAAAACATTTATTCCTTAGTATTTTCAAAAAACGAGAGAGAAAAGATGGACGGACAGTAGGAATAAGAAACAAGAATGGTAGACATTGCAAGCCAGATAGAAATTGATGAGTGGAGCACAGTTCAGTGTGTTAGAGAATGAATATGACAATTTTAACATTTTTCAATCAGGGGGAAAAGTAAAATTTTAAAAGGATCTGCACAGACCTGATAAAAAAAAACGAAATAGCAGCACAGAGTGCAGGACCTTTGGAATGATGGCTAATGTTTAAGGTAGGAAAATGGAGCGGAGAGAAAAAACTGCATTGATTCAAAGTCTCATTCACTCTTTTCATTACCTCCATTGTGTCTAACCAACTCTAGAGAAACACTGTTTCTGCTTCTGTGTCCATCAGCTGCCTTAGTGTTTCATAAAGTGATTATTAAGGGATTTGACCTATGGCTTTTCTTCTAGCCATAATATTGAGTGACAGCAATCATGAAGTGTCTATCAATATAGATAGTGAAGGGCACATATAAATTGCAGGTGGGTCCTTTAGTTAAAAAATCCAATGCGATAAAGCAACAGTCTAAACAGTGCTGTAACTATCCTCAAACAGTATTGTGTAACTGTTAGTTAGTCTTTTTTAGTCTTGGTGCCACAACATAGGACACCTGATACTGAACACACTTAAGTAAAGGAACATGGGACATATTTCTTTCTAGCATTCGACCTTCTGCAAATTTCTGTTTGAATATTCCCCTGTGTGTGACTCTGACACATGCGTCCCATTCTTCACACATGAATTATTTGTACATGGATCCTGTCAAGAATAAACAACTTTGTGCATGGACTTGTGCAAGAATATATAACATAAGTATGTGTGAGACTTTTTCATTTTTTTAATTTATATTGTTAATTAACACACTTCCAAAAAATATTTGGTTAAAATTAACTCACGCTCAGGTCACGCAAGATGTAGAGGAGTAAGCCCCGCCTCCCGAAACGGGTTGATTTGTACAATGTTACGCACCTTACTATAACGTGATGCTGCATCCCGCCACTTTGACACAAAAGCAATAAAACACATTCCAAACGAGGCATTTGTTGTGACTTAGTACTGTCTTTTTATGCGTTTCATCACGCCTCACAATATCATGTCTGCATTCGTGATCGGAGAAACAACAAACAACAAGAACTCCCCTTCACTGCTTAACCCATAAGGACCCGGGCCAATTTCTCCTTATAGGAAAATGATGAGGCATATAAAACAGACCAAATGGACCACTTATAACATGTTTATGCAGTTGTTCTCGCGTTTGAATAGTAAGTAGCAGGTTCTTTTAATAAGAAAACGTAACTTACTTAAAGGTTGTGAGTCAGAAACGCCAGACTGTCCTTGCA
>JAUMHE010000060.1:14403645-14413709 GCA_032359235.1 Enteromius mattozi
CCTGCACGCCAGGGTTTGATTCACTCACGCCACGCTGCTGATGAAGGACTGTCTCTTGCACTCACCATAGAGATCTGTAGCTCTCCACGTACTCTTGAGGATAAAAGGAGAGCGATCTGGAGATCGCTCTCGTTCATGCCCCATCACCCATTTATCTGCAAAGACCTTCATCTAAATAAATATTATTTACTTACCTGATGTTGTCCTGACCTCTCCTTACCTGAGTGTTACACTCAGAGTATTTTGTTTTTAAATATACAGCATTGTCTGCACCATGCACCAACTAATGTAAAGGTTGTTGTTTTCCAAACCTTCTGCTAGTGCTTTTTAAAATGACAATACCCTTTGCATTATTATTATTATTGTTGTTGTTTAATATTCTGGGTAAAACTTGTAATAACCAGTTAACCTAAACTGTCAGTAAATTATACATAATATTGTTGATTATTTGTATTATTTATTTACTATATTTAAACTACTGCTCAAAACTTGTTTTTTTTTAACTTATGATCACCATAGCTGCATTTGATCAAAATGTATTTGAAAAAATAAAAATATCAAAAATACAGTAAAAATATTATTAACAGCCTTAACACACTCTTCTGTCAAACAATTTAATTTGTTTTTTTTATTAAAAAGTTAAATATAGTAATAAATAAAACCTGCATTTATTTGAAAAATATGCTTGTGTTGTAACAATGTAAAAGTTTTTACTGTCACATCAATCAATTTCAATTGAATACATATTTTTGTTTTTCTTTTCAAACACTACTTTTTTTTTCAAATCAAACTGTGTGTGTTGCTTGCAAAATATAAATTACACAAATAGCATAAAATATTTTGCACGGTGTGTCTTCAACTTAATTACAAACAACAAACTGCTGATTGTCTCAAACTTTGTAATTAGTCAATCCATTTTAACCAGTTTGACACATTTAGGCTAATTCCATTCATTTCAAATATCGTATAATATTTTGTGAAAGCACTGCCTACCTGCATCCTCAGAGAAAATTTTTTAAAGCTACAAAATGACTCACTGCAGCTTTAAAAGGTAATAAAAAGGTATTTCCGGTTCCCCCAGATTCCAGCTGATGCTGAGAGCTGTCAGCGGACACATTAGAAAGGCTTTCAAACATGACTCACCCTTGTGAGCACCACGCAAGTCCAAAATCTGAACTCTGATTTGATTAAAAAATCCAATCAAGCCAATATTTCATCTCCACTCTAACAAAAAATGCCAAAGTCATTGTAGCCATCGATATTTCATTTGTTTTCAGCGGCATCCCTCAAGTGGTTTTCCCCACACAGATGCCTATGACTGTGCTGTTTAATTGAATTGCTCTCTATCTGTGGTGGTGGGTTAACAGTGGGTGTACCGCCTATGCACGTCTATTCTCAGTATCCCCACTGGTCCCAACTTTTCCCTCTAAAGTGATCACACACTTTATTGTCATTCTTTATTGGATTTTTAAATCCCCTACACGCAATTACTACTGGAGGTGACCAGAGCAGTAGGTTGTTTACAGGAAGAGGACCCACTACTTGATTCTAGTGAGACGTTTAAGCTGATCTATCGTCCTGATCTCAGCACAATCCCAAATGAAATCCCAAGGCAGGATTTGGATCAACCAAAAAAATTCTACTAGTATTAAAATAATTTATATAGTTCAATATATATATATATATATATATATATATATAAGTATATTTCTGTGGCAGCTTAGCAAGTGCTATTAGGATAAATACAAATACTATGGAAATTATTATTATGTGGTTCCAACACAAATCAAGTGATTTATTATAATAATAAATATATATTATTAGTTAAAATTATATAACTAATTTTCATATAAAAATGCACATTTGTGTTAATACTGTAATAACGTTTCGGTTACATATGTAACCCTCGTTCCCTGAAGAAGGGAATGGAGATGTCACGTCGGTGACCGACGAATATGAATCTCGCTTCGAGATGACAAATCTACTTGAATTGAATTTAATTGAATTTAAATCTACAATGAAATTGGCATGCGCTGATTAACATCCAGCTGCAGCTGATCGCAGCGCGAGTATAAACAAGCAGCGGATGTAGCGCTTATTAGGTTTGCGCTGAGGAGCCGAGCCAGTGACACGGCCACCCAGCGGCGATACAGATCCATGGCGACGGGACAGGACGTGATGGTTACATACGTAACCGAGATGTTCCCTTTCAGTCGGTCACTCCGAGTCACGTCGGTGAACGACGAATAGGGATCCCTACCAAAGCACCATGGAAGCTGCCCCTTCCAGCGTTCTGTGGGAGTCTCCCAAGCCCCCAGTGTTTGGCCTCTAGGCCGGAACTCAACCACAAGATACCAGTACTGAACAAGCACTACCCTTCAGTAACTGGAGCACTGGGACGTCTCAGAAGTTATAGAGATGTACAGAAGTCCAGTCTGCCCGTAGGAGGTCAGAGGACGAATATGCATATGAACATTATCTTAATGCATATGGAATATAGGAGGTGATTGAAACCCTCGGTTCCACACGAAGGCTATAGAATCTAGCGAACGTGTTAGGGGTCGCCCAGCCCGCAGCTCTACAAATATCTGCCAGCAAGGCACCACGTGCTAACGCCCAGGACGATGCCACACTTCTTGTTGTGTGGGCTCGTATGCTGAGTGGGCAGGGCACACCCTGTGCTCGGTAGGCCAGGGTGATGGCATCCACTATCCCCTGCTTGGAGACGGCATTCCCCTTCTGCAGGCCTCCGTGACAGACAAAGAGCTGGTCTGAGGTCCTGAAGCTTTGTGTCCGGTCAACGTAACATCTCAGTGCCCGGACGGGACACAGCAACAGCAAGGCTGGGTCTGCCTCCTCCGAGGGCAGCACTTGGAGGTTCACCACTTGGTCTCTAAATGGAGTCATGGGAACGTTGGGCAAGTAGCCGGGCCGTGGCCTCAGTGTTAACTGGGAATCCGAGGGCCCGAACTGGCAAAGGCTCAAATGGGACCTGTTGTAGTGCTCTCAGCACGAGAGACAGGTCCCAAGAGGGTACAGTAGGGGGCCGTGGAGGGTTTAACCTTCTGGACCTAAGGAACCTAAGGAACCTGATGACCCAGTCGTGCTTACCAACAGACTTGCCGTCTATGGGGTCGTGGTGTGCAGCGATGGCAGCCACGTAGACTTTGAGGGTGGAGGGAGACAGGAGCAAGAGCACGACTCTGATCGGGCATCTCCGGGGGTCTTCTCGTTGAGAAGAACACCACTCGACGAACAGGTTCCACTTCAAGCGTAGGCTGCTCTTGTAGAAGGCGCTCTCGCTGAAGAAATGGTGTCGACTACCCCCTGGGGTATGTCACCTAGAACCTCCACGTCCCATTATCAGGGACCAGACATGGAGTTTCCAGAGGTCTGGACGCTGGTGCCACAGGGTGCCCCAGCTCTGAGTCAGGAGGTCCCTCCTCAGAGGAATCGGCCAAGGAGGGCTGTCACAAGGAGCATGAGTTCGGGGAACCAGGTCCTGGTGGGCCAATAGGGGGCTACCAGCAAGACAAGGTCCTCCCTGACCTTGTGCAGGAGCAGTGCTAGAAGGCTTACTGGGGGGAACGCATATTTGCGCAGGCCCCGCGGCCAGCTGTGTGCCAGGCATCCATGCCGAGGGTTCCGTTGGTCAGGGTGTAAAACAACTGGCAGTGAGAGGTTTCTGGAGAGCCAAACAGGTCTACCTGAGCGGCTCCGAACGTCTCCCAAATCAGCTGGACCGTCTGGGGATGGAGTCTCCATTCTCCGGGGAGTGCAGCTCATGACAGCTCGTCGGCTGTTGGGTTGCAGTAGCCCGGGACGTGAATGGCATGAAGCGACCTCAGATGCTTCCGACTCCAGAGGAGGAGGTGGCGGGCGAGCTGTGACATGCGACGGGAGCGTAGACCACCTTGATGGTTGAGGTACACTACGGTCGCTGTGTTGTCGGTACGAACCAGTAGGTGTTTGCTCTGTAAGCGCCTCTTGAGACGAGCCAGGGCTAGCCGTACTGCCAGCAGCTCGAGGCAATTGACATGCCAATGCAGATGAGGTTCCGTCCAAACCCCTGACACTGCATGCCCGTTGTACATGGCCCCACTACAACATGCCATGAGACCTGCTCTAGGGGCACTCCCGCCCAGTAGAAAAGAGAGGTCTGACCACGGGGAGAAGGTTTGGCGGCAGGCCGGTGTTATCTGAACCCGGTGAGTACCGCGCTGCCATGCCCACCTTGGGACTCGGTCGTGAGGCCAGTGCTGTCTCATATGGAACAACCCCAATGGTGTAACCACTGCAGCTGCTGCCATATGCCCCAGGAGCCTCTGAAAGTACTTCAGTGGGACCGCCATCCTGCCTTTGAAGGTATTCAAGCAGTCCAGCACTGACTGAGCACGTTCCTGCGTGAGGTGTGCTGTCTGTTCGACCGAATCCATCTCCTTCCCGAGAAAAGAGATCCTCTGCACCGGACAGAGTTTGCTCTTCTCCAATGGCAGCTCCATTGGTAGCAGAGCGCCGGTGGAAGGAGGGGCTTTTTCCTCACCATCACCATTAGACCAGACCGCCCCCTGCCAGAAGCAGCACTAACGCGGCTTTCACCAACGCGAGCCCTACAACTAGGCAGAGGAACAGTGGCCCCGCCCCCTTGCTGGTAGCGGAGTCTGGTCCGCAGCTCCACGATGATCATCTTCCCAGAGAGAAAAGATGACTCATCCACAAAAGCCATCTCAATGTGCTTTAAGCCCATACTCGTGAGACAGCGATCATGACCATCACCCGATGCCAGGGAATGACCGCATCCAGAAACGCACGAGTGGTGTGACATCTTTAAAAAGACGCGTCTTTACAAAGACGTACCACCCGTGAGCTGCTCTTTTAGCTGCTCTTTCAGTAGGCTGAGGCACACAGGGGAGATGGCCGCATGCACACAACAGTGGGGTAGTGCAAACTGTTGTGGCAATCCACTCGACACTGGAAACCACCGCCGCTGCAAACACCGTCACCAGCCATTTGTCAATCACCATCGTAGATTGGAGAGCTGAACTCATGCGAGCTCGGCTCCGAAGCGAGAAGCTAATGAGGGCTACATCCGCTGCTTGTTTATACTCGCGCTGCGATCAGCTGCAGCTGGATGTTAATAAGCGCATGCCAATTTCATTGGGGTGTTTTCATACACGCGAAGTAGATTTGTCATCTCGAAGCGAGATTCCCATTCGTCGGTCACCGACGTGACTCGGAGTGACTGACTGAAAGGGAACTGGATTTACTTTTACAAAATTACATAGTTCCATGCCATAAAGTTGTATTATTACATTAAAATATATATTTAGTCAAATTGTCAATAGCAATCATAAATTACAGTTTAATAATTAATATTAATGTTCATTTAGATTCAAATAGATAGTTTGAACAAAAAATGTTGAATGTATATTAAATATAAAACATTATATAAATGCATTTCTTAATATTCTTAATATTAATGGTAATGTAGTAATAAATTATTTTACTTTTACAAAATAGATTGATATCATATTGTATTTAATTGTATAATTCTTAACTGAATTATATAAATATTATAGCTATTCATTTTTATATTAATTGATTTAAATCAGATTATTATATAATATTGATTATTATTTGTGGTAATGCTAAATAGTTTTATTTAATGAACAGATTAATTGATCATCTCAACACAAATTGAATATTTTATTATTGTATTATATTAATTATTAAATTATAGAATATTTATTAAGTTTATAAAGTTGCATTAACTCATTTCAATTAAGTATACTGAGCAATCATTTTTTTTAAATTTAATTTAATTCATTTATTATTTTTTTAGTTTTTGTGAGTGGAAAGCATTTTGCAGGTGGGCCAAAGATTTGGGTCCATTCTGGTCGAACTTCACGGCAGGGGTTTGGCTGGTTTGCAATGCCAGCTGGTGCATTTACAGACTGATTCCCTGCCATCATTTACTTCAAAGTTCTCTCTCTTTCTGTACCTGTCTTATGCTGTCTTTCTTTCTTCTCCTTCTTTCTCTATCTCTGTCTATCAGTCTCTCTTTTTCTCTCTCTATTTTTTCTGCACATCTCTTAACATATGTTGGGAGACCAGGAATAGTCGTGACCTACTTGCAGCTTTGCAGCTCACCACCAGCTCCTGACTCGCTCCTCTTCCCGGTTCCGATCCGGATGCGGCACTCTCCCAAACTTTACACACTAAATCTTACTGACATCTTTCGACCTGCACTCATTTTTCATAGTGTGCAGTTAAGGCATTTGCTTGAAACACTCCGCTTCCTTATACTATTATCAGAGCTGGCTTATGAAACAATTGCATTGTTGCAATGCAAATAAAAAAAAAATTGAACTCTCAGCTCTTTCAAAGTATGATAAAGTTCCATAGACACTAATTCAGAAATCTACTATTGTATCGAATGAAAGTGATTTAATATCTTCCGCTGTTTGTATTTTCTGCTAATTTCATTTCGGTTCTTCTGGCCCACTCGTTTTATATGGCTTATTATTTCAGATGTGGATCGAAGAGTCTTAGCTTGAGTTTTGGAGCATTGATTGACACCTAAAGGCCGAGGTTAGGTTGGATTTATAGTTATAAGTGGAAATAATCCATTCTCTCCCCTCCCCAAACCTGAGCCATTTGTATACATGAAGGTCACACTATCGATGGATGCCATTAAAAAACAGGCAAAGCAAGGTGAGGCACTTTTAGATCAATATGTTAACAATCTAAATCCTGAGCAGCTGAAGCCATTTAGACACAAGCTTTTCATTCCTAAAGCCATCAGGCTGTGGACCTTTTCAAATCTGATTTCCAAAGCCTTTTAACAAAGTTAATATAAAATTGGGTAATATTATTTTGTGGAAACTGTCAGTTTATTAAACTGTATTTATTCTGTATTTTATTTATTTATTTAAACAAACTTTTAAAAATGTAGGTTTCAATTAAAAAAATAGTGCTATGAAATAAGACATGAAATAAGTTCAACCAAGATGGCCCAGAGATATCAGAATTGTATTCACCTGAAGATGTTTTTGCAAAACTTGGTTAAAGAGCAGGTACTGTGGATTTTCAAAAAAGATCTTATTTGCAGGTTGTAATGTAGCTGTCCTTCAATGTAAACAGTCTGCAAAGTGGTTAATTCTGTCTGTTACGGGTATACGTCACTAGGTAACATATTTGCATAATCCCCGCCCGCCCGTGAAATACGAACAAAGTCTGATCTGCCCACAAACACTTAGCTGTGTAAGCAACAGTGTTTTATATTTATTGCCTAAGGATGATGATGTAAAGAATCAGTGGTTAAAATTAATTTTTACACAATACCACAGCATTACAATGAGAACCTAGTCATTTTACCAAAGACTGCCGGCGCTTGGAGGATGCTCCATCAGGCGACACAGCCCCGCGGACTTCGGCCGCACCGCGTAGTCCCGTGGTGCTACCAAAGCAGGCGGTTCCCCCGCCCAGCGGGCTGGCCATCTCCTTTGGTGCACCCCAGGAGAATGAGATGTGCCTTTCTTCCCGGAGGTGCACAAGGAGCTGACCAGGTCGTGGCGGGCCCCCTACTCGGCACGCCTGCGTCATGGCTCCTCGCCCCTCACTACCTTCGATGGCGGGGCAGCTAAGGGCTAAGACCCCCTGTGGCTTCAAGACCTGCTCCGTCCCCCGCCGAAGCTCACGACGCCAGACTGGCGGCCCGCGACTCAGGGGCTGGCCAAGAACACCCGCAGAGCTGCGAAACGTCCCTGACGTGGGCAACCCGGAGGTGGAGGATCCTGCTCTTCGGGGGACGACAACATCGGTCCCCCGCTCCCGGAGGAGGGCCGGGAGCTTCTGTGTGCTCAGCTGCCGCTGACCGGTACCCACAATTTCACAGAAAGAGCAGTTTCTATCAGCCCAGTGCCCCGAGGTCCCCTTCTGAGCAATCTTTTTCTTCCTCAGGTGCGGACCCGGAGCCCTGTATCGCCAGCACGGGAACCAGGGTGCAAGGTAAGCACTGCCCAGTGCAGTCAGACTTTTCTCCAGGACGTTCATCCTTCTGGGGTCAGTCCCTTCCCCTCTTTCCCCCCAGGCTGCCCCACCGTGGTCACGGCGGTCAACGTCCCCCTGATTCCCCTGGTGGGTTGAGACCCATTCTGGACCTCCGAGCTCTGAACCGCTGCCTTCTCAGGATGCCATTCAAGATGCTCACGGTGAAGCAAATTCTAACGTGCATTCGGCCCCAGGATTGGTTTGTAGCCATCGACCTGAAGGACGCGTACTTTCACGTCTCGATTCTCCCTCGTCACAGACACCTACTGCGGTTTGCGTTCGAGGGTCGAGCGTATCAGTACCGGGTTCTCCCATTTGGCCTGTCCCTCTCTCCCCGCGTCTTTACGAAGGTCGCAGAGGGTGCCCTATCTCCCTTATGGTGGATGGGCAACCGCATCCTCAACTTTTCGCCCTCTCAAAACTTTTCAGAGGCTCCTGGGGCATATGGGAGCCACAGCCGCAGTGACGCCGCTGGGCTTGCTTCATATGGGACTGCTTCAGCGCTGGTTGCACGATCGAGTGCCGAGATGGGCATGGCAATGCGGCACACTCCGGATTGGCGTTTCCCCGCAGTGTCGCCGCCTATTCAGCCCGTGGTCAGACCCTGCCTTCCTGCGGGCTGGAGTACCCCTGGGACAGATGTCCAGGCACGTTGTGGTCCACACAGATGCCTCCTCCACGGGTTGGGGTGCTGTATGCTCTCCGGCCTTTCAGATTCTGTGATAAATACCATTACTCAAGCTAGAGCTCCCTCTACGAGGCAGGCCTATGCATTGAGGTGGGGTCTGTGGAATTGTGTAACGGGCAATGAGTAGCTAAGGGGTTATGATTGGATAGTTTGAAATGAAGGAGGAGATTAAACTATAAAAGACTGATGAGAAGTTTGGCGGGAAAAAAGAACAAAGAGGGGTGTTTGTTAGACGAGTAGCTAACTGTGTACATTTACCTATGCATAGAGTTGAAAGTGAGGAGAGTTTTCTTTGCTGCTTTTCCTTTTTTTTGTCTTTGGAAATGGATGTATAATGGACTTGTTGCTGTTCATCTTCCTTTTTGGAATTTTGCCATTTGGTAAATAAATCAAACTTTCCATGGACTTCTCTGGAGTTGACTGCTTGTTAGCCACTGCATCGACCGCCTTACAACAGGGTCTATTCGTCGACTGGTGTTCCTCTCGAGGAGAGGACCCACAGAGATGCCTGACTGCAGTGGTGCTTTCCTTTCTGCAGGAGAAGTTGAAGCGCAGGCTGTCCACTTAATCTCTCAAAGTGTATGTCGCTGCCATTGCAGCATACCATGATGCAGTAGACGGTACATCCCTCGGGAAACATCAACTGATCGTGAGGTTCCTCAGAGGTGCGAGGCGGGTTAACCCCTCGAGACCGCACCTCGTCCCCTCTTGGGACCTCGCCGTCGACCTCCGTGGCCTGCGGCAGGACCCATTTGAGCCACTCACGTCAGTTGAGCTCAAATATCTGTCTCTTAAGACAGTGCTCCTGACTGTGTTGGGCTCCATTAAGAGGGTTGGGGACCTGCAAGCTTTCTCTGTCGACGAAGCGTGCCTAGAGTTCGGTCCGGCTGATTCTCACGTCATCCTGAGACCCCGGCCCGGCTACATGCCGAAGGTTCCTACCACGCCTTTCCGCAATCAGGTAGTGGACCTGCAAGTTCTGCCCCAGGAGGAGGCAGACCCAGCCTTAGAGTTACTTTGTCCTGTTCGCGCCCTGCGCATATATGTGGACCGTACTCAGTGTTTCAGACACTCCGAGCAGCTCTTTGTCTGCTATGGAGGATAGCAGAAAGGGAATGCTGTCTCCAAACAGAGGTTGGCCCCATTGGGTGGTAGAAGCCATCTCCCTGGCTTACTTGTATCAGGGAGAGCCGTGCCCCTTAGGACTGAGAGCCCACTCCACAAGGAGTGTTGCTTCCTCCTATGCATTGGCTCACGGCGCCTCTCTAGCGGACATCTGTAGAGCTGCGGGCTGGGCGACACCCAACACCTTCGCCAGATTCTA